>CM074959.1:12362977-12387638 GCA_037577455.1 Pangasius macronema | reverse complement strand
AGAAGTTAATATAAAACACTAAAAATAAATGATTAACTTATAACATTGCCTTCTCATGATTTTCTTTGCTTAAAAAAATAAATTCTTATTCTTATTCTTATTCTTATTATTATTATATCCTTTTACAATACTTTTGAAAATAAGTTAATGGAGAATATTTAGTGCTGATTGCTACATTACAGCCTTGTACTTTTAAAAAAAATGTATATTGTTCATTGTTTTATAGCCTTGACTGGCTAAATAAAAACAAGGCACTGACCCTGTGCTCCTCTGAAGAGACCTATAATAACTCATATACACATTTCCATTTTAGACACTGAGGTACTGGAATAGGTTAAGTTATATTACATAGTAGATCTTCAGGAGGAAGTTTTAGCTATTGGAAATTAATGTTGATGTGATGAGTATATGATCAGTAATTATTATAGATTGCTATAATTAGCTAGTAATTCTGCAGGGGAACATATATGATTCAGTTAATACAGTTACTGCATAGTTAATAGTGAAACCCTACATTTTTAGTAGTTAACAGGAATAAGATGTGTTATTGTTCCTTCTAAGTTCCTGTGTAGTTATAATACTATAGTAATAATACTAACCAACTACCACAACCACTACATGTAGTTGTGTATATATGTGTGTATCTATCACTGTTTTAGTCCAGTCCATCCAAGGCAAGTCTGAAGTCTCTAAGCTGCTAATTGGAAACATTTCAATCCTATGTGCACCCCGTTTCCTGATAAACTGGCCAACAATAGTAAAGACATTTTCCAGTGTCTGGTCCAGTGTGAGTTATAAGTGGCAGTTCCTCCATTTTTATTTATTTATTTTTAGAATGAAGCAATCTCAGCTCACTCCTGTTTCCTAATTGGCTCCAGCTTCCCAAGTTAACAGATTTTTAAGCTTAAATAAAAGAACTCAGCATGAACTGAAATCGTCAAGTGAACCAGAAGTGAACACGTACTGAATTTTTCCCCTGTGCTTGAAAAAACTGGATATATATGAATTCATTTTACATTTCTCTTAATGAGATTATTAAGACTATTTCTGGAAATTGTTCTCATTTAATATATAATATTGTGTTAATCTATTTCAGATCACTTTGTTTCTTTTTTTTAGAAATAAAGGCTTAGAATAAGCAAACATCTGCTAATCAATTAAAACAATTTTGAGCTTGAAATTAAAAAAAATCAGCATATTACAATTGATTTATTTATTTGTTTATGTGTGCATTATTATGGTTTTATTTTGTGGTTGACTTTACAATTACTCGTAGAATGCAGACATGTAATAACACATTTCCTTATTAAACTCTTTGTAACTACAGTTAATTAATTACTATTTATTACTTCTGATTTATTTATTATTGTTGGTTTACTCATTAGTTAATAAACTGTGATCAGCATATTGCAACTGATATTTTCATCATGCGTAAACCTGGATTATAACTGAATTATACCTATTTATTCAAGGACCTTCTGAATCATGTTAAAGATTGTTGCTTTAGTTTAGTTTCTGTGCCTCCCATTATTCACGCTTCCTACCACCACAGACTGTCTCACTCAGATGCAGTGTGTTTGTACTGCTTAATGTTGGCTAAGGCTGTGTAACTGACCACCTGTTGTTCTGCCAAAGGGCTTTTTGAGTTTAATTTATCCTAATTAACAGATGCTAATCTCATCCAAGGCAACCCCTGTTGTGGGGATAACGAGCATGTGATCTAACGAACCCCATGGTTCTTGGCTAACCTACTTCATCACGTTGCAAAAGAGTGTAAAATTGCTGGGGAAAGAGGGGGAATAAAACAGAGCAGAAGACAGGACGGAGCAGCGGGCTTTAAAGGCAGACAGCATGGGGTACTAATTAAAGTACAGCCCTCCCCAGCCAAACCACAACACAAAACACTCCTCTGTCTGACAAACTACTGTAACACAATCACACACTTCAATAGCTCTTTGACTAGCGCTACCTTTGATTATGACATATCACTGTTGCCTTCATCATCCTTGAGAGCAATGCTGAATGTGGACTAGCCAAGCTAATAATCTATTGTTATAAAACTAGAATTTGTGCTTTTTAACATATGCTAAATTTAACATAATGCAACAGTGTCCTAGGAATCTAACTGCCTAAGCGAACTTGGTGATTGGTACTTTACTAATGTGTTCTAATCTGGTACTATTTACATTTACAAATGGAAAAACTACTTGAAAAATAATTGTCATCCAGTTGTATCTTTGCCACTTTTTTTTTTTTTTGCTTTGCTTGGACTAGAGTTGTGTGTGGGAATGTTTTTGTAATTGCATTCCCATCTGCTTCTGCAGAAAGGAGAGTTTGACATACCCTCCAACACCTGTCAGTGGATCTCTAATACTCTGACAGGAAGAAAGCAGTACATGAAATTGGGCCCCCACCTCTCAGACTCCATGGCTATCAGCACAGGAGTACCACAGGGCTACGCTTTCTCATTACTGCTGTACTCCCTTTATACCAATGACTGGACCACAACACAGAGCTCCATGAAAATCATCAAGTTTGTGAATGACACAACAGTAGTGAGCCTCATCTCCAACACTTATGAGACTATTTACTGAAGCGAAGTAGACCATCATACGGCATGGTGTTCCCCTTAACAGGCTTGAGCTTAATGCTGCCAAGATGGTTGACTTGTGCAAGCAACCCCGGACAATCACGGCTCAGCTGTGTCCAAGGTTGAATCTTTCAGATTCTTAGGGACCACCATCACCAACTCAGTGAAATGGGCCAACAACACAACCACCATCTTTAAGAAAACACAGCAAAGACGGTTCTTTCTTCAACAACTCAGGAAGCCAGATGTATCTCAACCGGTCCTGAAAAGATTTTACTCAGCCACCATAAAAAGTGTGTTCATTACCCCCATCATAGTCTGCTTCCCCTCTGCCTTTTACATCTGCAAGACCAGACTGCAGCAAGTGGTCCACTCAGTGGAGATCATCTGCTGTTAATTCACCAAAATCAAGGACCTCTACACCATCAGGGCAAAGAGCAGGGTAGTGAAAATTGCTGCTGATGTCAAACATCAACCGCCTCTTCATCAAGCTGCCATTGCAGAGGCACTACAGGTCCATCATCTCCCGAACTACATGCCATCTTCACAGTTTCTTTCCAGACGCTATTCAGTTACTCAGCCGTCCTAGTCCATAGCAACTCTTACTGAACCACCTCATTTTTTTTCTTTTTTGTAGTTTGCACACCATGTCTTATGTCTCTTGTTCTGTCTTTGTGTAATCATTTGTGTCTGCTGCACTGTCTGGACCTGCTGCACTGTTTATTGGTTGCACTGTCTGTTGATGTTGCTGGACTGTATATTTGACATACTGTTTAATGTTGCACATTGGCACCAAACCAAAACCAATTCCTGTGAACGCAACTCAGAGGCATTAAAGAGTTCTGATTCGGACCTCATCTGCCTGCTTCTGCACTTATTATTGTTTGTATCTGCCTGCAATATTTTCTGAGAAACCTAGTTATTTTCACCTTCACACAGCTTAGCTCTTTCTTAAAATATTAAGAAATTAGTCATTTAAACCACCATGATCTTGACAAGGATAAAGAAGTTACTGATGCTGAATGAATGGAACAAATAATTGTGTCATGTAGCACTGTGAAACCAACAAAACACTCAGCTGTTAACGAATATGGCCTTTGTCCTATGAGCTTCATATCTGGCTGGCCACAAAAAGCCCCTAGGGCATTTTTTGTTCTGACTTGCACTATTTATTTACAAGCTTACATTTAGATAAAGTTCGACAATGATAACCTCTGTGCTTTAGGGTTATTCTGCTGTACTGGATATCCCTTTTCTACATTTTGCCTTTCCTTTTTTGATGGTATGGTAGACTGATTATTAAAATAGCAATAGTTGTATATCATATCCACTTCTGTACGCAGCAAATGTGTGCATGTGTGTGTTTTTTTTATACCAGTGTTGTTGGTGTCCTTGTCTGTTTTCTCTCTGAAGAGTCTATAAGCACAAAGTGAGCTGAGTCAAATTTCTTGTGTACACTAGTGTACCTGGAAAATGAAACACAATTCTGATACTGAAGTTTTGCATGAGAATTCTAAGCCCCTGTGGTGTTTTAAAGCTCTCCACTTTCACATGATCACACACTGCTGTATAACCTAATAGTTTACTGTGTGTATTTGCTGTGGCGTGACTGTGTCTCACTGCCTTATAGAATTGTCTCAGAAGCAGATGACATCTTCCATGGCTGTGGCAGGAGCTGTTATGGGAGCCGTGCTGGCACTCTTCCTCATCATCATCTTCACCGTTGTCCTGCTTACTGCCCGCAAGGTTCCTCCACACACACATACTGACAAAGTGTAAGTTTATCTTTTTATATCTCTTCAGTTCATTTATCTGAAATATATCTCCAGCACCATATAAAAAGATCACAGATCATGTTAAAGGAACTGAGATGAAGAAAGATGGAAGTTAGAAAAGCAAATACAGGAGCCGAGAATTTCAGGCTTCTCAAACTGAGGACCAGCTCCTGCCTTAATGCTGTGTCTGGTTAGTACTGTATCATTACTGGCATCACTGCTTGTGTGTGTGTGTGTGTGTGTGTGTGTGTGTGTGTGTGTGTGTGTGTGTGTGTGTGTGTGTAAGGCTGTTAGCATGAGTCAGCAGACTTTCTGCACTCAGATGTGCATTATGGGGCAGGTGGCGCTGTATGGGCACTTACCTGCTGAATTATTGAAAAGGCTGTGCTTTCTCAGCCATTTACTGACTGTCCTTTGAACCCAGACTGACAGATTACAGCTCACTATTACTGCTAGAGGTACAGTGACTTTCTCTTTAGATAAAGTGCACTCCTGAAATGGTTTGTCTAGGAGGTGACTGCTACTCCATATCAATTGCTGATGGGTTTACAAAAGAAATATGGTGACTAAAACCCTCTAAGAAATCTTGTCTCATTAGCTCAGATTTGCCAGCTAGCTAGAATTGATATTGAAGAATATGAAATTTTATGAATATGAGACATTAATTCTCTCAAATTGTGCTGTGTTCGCATAAACATTTGTAAATATGAGATATCTGATAGAATATATGACAGAATATATGGCAAATTAGCATTGAAAAGTAAAGTTTGTCAGTTCATTTAGCATTAATGGTGATTATTCAAATGATTAATATTAATATGAACATGACTTAAAAATCCTCTCTCATGTCAAGTTAGCTTATGTGTGCTAGCTAGTTAAGAGTTAGCAGTGAATTATGAACACTTATGAGTATGACTAGATCCTCAGAAATGCTATCAGCTTAGCTCGTGTTAGCTAGCAGGCAATTCTAGTGCACTATTTTATAAGCTTTACCATGTTGCTGTCATACAGCAAAGGATACTAGAGAATATCCAGAGCACTTCTAAAATCCCAAAGTACAATTACAAAATAATTTAAATACAGCAACACGCTACTACAAAAGTGAGAGTAATATTGAGGGAAACTGTGAAAGCTAGTGATCTGATTTTAAAATAAAAAGTATTAAAGAAATAGTTTGGCCAGAAATTAAATGTTCCCCATAACCCAAATGTAGCCTATCAGCCAATGCAAGTTTGGTGTGCTTTTGGCCTGGGCTAATTTTGCTACGTTTCTAAGGCCATGTTTACATATGTACAGATATTTTTGAAAATGGAGGGGTAAAAAAATTTATTTTATTTTTTTTTTTGGAAAAAATGTCAATATTTTCAAAAACATACTTTTTTTCTTATAGAAAAAAACGTAGATTTTCAAAAAAATCTGTATACTTGTGTAGTATACACTGTACATAGCCTCAGAAAAGCTTATAATCTCCGTTAAATGATCATCTTAAAACTTTTCAACTAACAGTTTCATTAAATACTATTATAAACCATAATGCAAATCAAACACTATAATCTAAATCACTTCTAACATACAAGTCCACTTAAAAATGCTCAGATTTCACCGTTTGTCACTGCACGCAATCTTGGGGTAGGTTTGGACAATCAACTATCCTTCTCGTCTCACATCACTAAACTGACTCAGTCTCTGACGAAGGTTTCTCATTTACAACATCAGAAGGATCATTTCTATCCACAGAGGCCACTCGGGTGCTTGTTCAGTCCATTGTCTTTTGAGACTGAACTACTGCAACTCATTACTAGTGGGTTTGACCCCTGTAAGTGATCCAGAATGCAGCTGCATGAGTTATGTTCAACCTCCCCAAGTTCTCCCACACCACCCCATTGCTATGCTTCATCCACTGGCGTCCTTTAGCTGCCCACATCAGATTTAAACCACTGATGCTGGAACATACAAAGCAAAAATGGACCAGTAGTTTAAAGAACTTATAACAAACACCCCACTCTCCACCACGCTCCCTCAGAGGAACTGGCACTTGCTTACAGGACCCACCATCTCTCAAGGTACAAAGAAGACATGCATCAAGACTCTTCTCTTTCCTGGTAGTGGAATGAACTGCCCCTGGCTGTCCCCCAGCTGAGTCTTCAAATGAAGGACCTATCCTTTCACCTAACCCTTGAGTTAGTACATTGTTAATCTATTATTTAAAAAAATAAATAAATAAAAAACTTGTCTTGTGTTTTCTTTTCATACTGTACTACCCTCCCCAACAGGGTTTTAGATACTCTTAGTCCCTGACCTAGTGAACTAGCATGAAGATGTTTTTTTGATAGAGACTACAAAGTATTTCTGTAAGTTGCTCTGCATCCGCTACATACTGTAAAGGTAAATGTTAAAACTTTAGGCCACAACCTTGACCTGTAGTGACACCAAACTCTGTAGTGAGGAAGAAAGTGACTTGGCTTTAAAGTGGAGCTCTTTAACATCCTTTTTTCCATTTCATAGACACGAGTGCGTCATACAATGACAAATTGGCATTTATAAGCTTTCCTTACTTGTCAGCAACATTAGCATCGTAGCTTTAATGCAAATCCTGAAAAGCAAACCTCAAACAACAAACATGTCTTGCTTGTTCAACAAAGATTGAGAATAAATGAAATGATGTACATTTCATTTATGGCTGAACAACAAGTTTGGTCAGTTCAAACGTCTTTCAGTTTAAATGAACAACAAAGTTCAAAATGTTTTTTAAAGGGAAAGTACACATGTGATAAGTTACAGTAGTTAACCAAGAAAAACAACGTGATCATTCCTTACAGATCAAGGTTCACTAAGTTCTGATTAATTATTCGGGACAGAATACAGAATTCGGGACAGGTTCTCAGCTGACTGTCAGGATATCATTAAATGCATTACGCTTCACCTGTTTCCCTGTCAAAATGAGGCCTTCATGCTGCTGTGCCTCTCAGTGACCCCGTCCTCGATTAGCTACACAGACTGTAATCGGTTTCATTTGGTCAATAACCTCTAAAGGCCAGAAACCCAGTCAAGCCTATAAGGGGTCAACTGACCATTGTTCTAATACAATACAGGAACTGGAAGAAAAGCTGTATGTGACCTGAAGAAAACCTGAAAAATGAATTGTCTCCCGAATTCACTTTCACTTTAAATACAGAAGTTGACTTCTGCTATTGCAACATTTTTTAAGGTCAAAAAAGTTTGTACCCTTTAAGGAGTTTTGAAGGGGGCCTGCCAGTTTTCTTTGGCTCTGACATGCAGAGCTAGTCTCTGTCTTGTCACTGTGTGAGAGTATCCAAACCTCAGTCCACAGATGTCTTATTTTTCTCAGGCCAGTGATCTGCTGGTTCCCACACTGCCTACAGAGCAATAAGTCTGTCAGAGATGATTAGGACGACAGAAATCCTGTCAGGTTAGCTTGTTATTGCCAGGTAGTTTGCATTAGTAATGAAGATTGTAAACATTATAAACATTTATGAACATGACATCTTTTAAATAATCCTGTCTATTTAGGTTAGAGTTACCAGTGAAGATCATCAGTCTATTTATGAATATGAATATGAATATAAGTCTTGGAAATCATATAGAAAAGGAGCTTTTGTTAGTTAGCATTAGCAGGAAAGATTATACACATTTATACTGTATGAGTCAAAATCAGAAACATTTGTAAATATGAGATTTTATTTTTAAATTATGGCAAACTAACTTATCCAGTTACCTAGAGTTACCTAGAGTTAGCTTATGGTAGCCAGCTAGTTAGCAGTCAAGATTATAAGCACTAAAGACTAAAATTATGTTAAGCTAGCTTACTGTATGTTTGCCATCTAGTATGCAGTGCAAAATATTAACATTTATTAATATGACTTATGACAAATTAATAAAATGTATTATTATTATTATTATTATTATTATTATTATTATTATTATTATAACATTAATATTATAGCATGTCAAGTTAGCTTATGTTTGTTGACTAGTTAACATTAGAAGTGACGATTATGAACATTTATTTATGTCTTTTCAGAAATTAGCTAGCTGGCTAAGAAAAAATCTGTGATAATATATATGTACATATTCAAATACTGTACCTTCACATTTAGCCTCAAAGACACATCCGAAACAATACCATATCCACTGAGTAGTGTCTATTTTTGAAGTTTTGCCATGTTATAGTCACCTATACTGAGAAGAATATCCAGCACACTTATGAAATTCATAAGTCCCATAATAAGTTAGGGTCCAAATGATGTACTCTGAAAAACCTTGAATGCACTATGCCATTTGTAGGGAACACGGGGAGCCATCTCTGATATAGCTACTATTATTTCCATTTATGGACAAAGTGACACACCATGGTTTTTAATATAAGAGCTCAAAACCCTAAACAAGGCTGATCTTTGGAGCATTTGCTCCATAAGCTCTCCCACTACGATGCCTTCGTTTGACCATGAGTGTGCTAAAGTGCATGTAACTTCCCCTAATTTGGACATAGTTTCAATTTCATTTCATTGCCTCTGCAGTTCATGCTAGACGGACCAGCAGGAACACTGAAAGGTTCTCACCCTGTGCAAAATATCATAGCACTCCAATGCAAATATGAGATTATAAATAGTTAAGTAAACTTTGTGAAATTCCCCAGCATGATGACGATTGATGCTGTTGTCATGGGAGTGAGGTCCCAGAGTAGCCTGGAATGGTCCAATCCACTCATCATATCAACATCATTCATCCATCATCAGTAACTGCTTCATTCTGATCAGGGTAGCAGTGGATCCAGTGAGTGTGAGGTGGGAATACGCTCTGGGAACAGTGGAAACAGTGAGTGTGAGGTGGGAATACACTCTGGATAGGACACGTTGCACCCACTCATTTACACACTCATTCAAATCTAAGGGCAATTTAACATTGCATGTTTTTGGGAGGTGGGAGGAAACCAGAGAAACCCAAGGGAACCCACACTGGACACAGAAAACATGTGAAACACCACACAGAGAGTAACCAGGATCAGGATCGAATGGAACCAGTGATACTAGAGCTGTGAGACAGCAACACTGGTACCACTCTTTAGTAATAATATTAAGTAAGTAATACTTGAAATTACTAAAGGGGGTTGAGTGTAGATTCTGAGGATGCATGTGATGTTAAATGCAGTGGCATTGTTTTCTTCATTTCTACAAATAATACCCAATTAATCTTTTGAGCTGAAGTTGACAGGGCATCAGATGGTTTCTTAAAAACAGCAGCTCGCTTGAAAAATATGTGAAATAACTCTTTCCTCAGATGACAGTTTTCAAAGAGCACCTTTTTGATGACACTTCTCCATAGCGCTGTCTGTATTTGACAGCCTGAGACAGCCTTATCGCTTCTGTCTTACTGCTGATCCTAGTTCAGCCTCCGCCTGTCTGGGCTTAGGTTGGCTGTGGCTGTAAGCCGCATGCAGATCAGTGTGCTGGGACAGCTGGCGCCAGCCTGATGGATGCTACTGCCATTGTGCTACAGACAGCAGGGAGATAAGCAACAGCAGGCCTCTAACACACCTGGGCAGAGAGAAAAAAATCCACACAGCTCTCTGCAGTTAAGACTAATGTTGTACATCCCAGCATACTAAGGAAGCATGAAACCACGACAAACACACTCATCATTGATCTAAAGACATGTAGATAAATCTACAAGGAAATCCAGGACTCAGTAAAATAGAATTGAAAGCTTTGTGTGCTGCATTATCATGGTCAATTTTATCAGCTCTAGGGAGGAACCTTTAGAGCTAAGATTTTTTTGGAAATGAAAAATGACATGGTTGTAAATTTGGGATCTAGGGAGATTATCCAAGCTAGTTTCCCAGCAGTTTAAGGAAAAATCCACCTTGAAAAACTTGCATAATATATTAATTGTCAGTTGCATCCAATAATGTAATGAGATTTTGATTTAAACTTTCACTGACATGTTGGACTTTGTTGTTAATTTGGTTACTGGTTTTCTACATTACCCACAATGCCATTCAACTACTTCTGTCCAGCTATGTCACCTCATCTGTATCAGCTTTTATGCTGATATTGTCATCAACACCATCATGCTCATCATCTCCTAGATTAATAACTAACCGAGCTGAGTCTCTTTAGCTGCTTTTCATTGTGGGACTTAGAGTCCAGCGTTTGCTGTCTCCACTACTTTTTTATGCTGGATTTCTCATTAATATTATCTTGAATGTTGCTGGAAAATGAGTGAGAAAAGAAGCTCTTGCTAAAAGATTTATGCTAGTATAAACTTATAAACTTGATTTTTTTCTCCTATTAATACTATTGTAACTGCACTAGCAATACCAATTTTCCAAGATAAATATACTTAAATATATTTCAGTATATCCCACCAACTGACTGGAATCAACCAATTACATTTTTGATGTTCATTTTTGCAAAAAAAAAAAAAAAATAGCATGCCTTGCTATTTTATGTACAGCCAGTCGTCACATTGAAATTGCGTTGAAAGCGGAGATTCAGAAAGTATGTTGACGAATGTCGAAGTCACATTAAAACAGATACTAAATATAAATCCAAGTGCTGCAATGGGTGTGGGAGTCCAGGCAGATGAAGAAAAATGGATGTGCTTAGAAATGGCTAACCTGCAGCACTGTTAGCATAGCAATGCTTTGTCACTCCTACACAGCATGGTAACATAATCTATGTACGTTATAGGTATTAACTAGTCTGATTTAACAATGAGAATCAGCCATCTGGCTAGAATTTTCCAAAGGTCATGGGCACTCTGTGATCTATTTGATTTAAAATGGTTTAATTACTAGCCCTGAAGGTATTAAAGGCCTAAAACTAGATCTACATCTAAAATCCTACAGGGTATGTGGAACCTCACTGTTAGGCACAGAGAGGGCTTTGGGTGCAAGTGCATTGCATTTAAAAGGCACAGTGGATAAAATTCCATTCCAGGCAATGATAAAACTTGATAAAATAAATAAACAGGGTAGAAACCAGAATAGAGCGTACTCAACAGTAAAGACTCAAATAGCTACGAGTAATACTACTTAATCAACGGAGGTTTGTGCCATTGAGTTGTAGTGATTGGGATCAGGTGTGTCATTAGTCAGGTCATGTGACAGATCATGTGATAANATTCTGGGGTAGGAGTTTATGTTTTCAGGTAGAACTCTTTCCCAACTCAAGAATCCTGAACTGCACTACATGGCCAAAAATTTGGGAACACCTGACCATCACACCCATATATAAGCCTTCCTCAAAATGTTGGAAGCACATAATTGTATAGAATGTCTTTGTATGCTGTAGCATTACAATTTCACTCCACTGGAACTAAGAGGCCCAAACCTGTTCTAGAATGACAGTGCATAATGCCAGCTCCATAAACACATGTTTTGCCAAGGTTTGTGTGGAAGAAATCGAGTGGCCTGCATGGATCCTTGACCTCAATCCCACTGAACACCTTGGGGATAAACTGGAATGCCAACTGCACACCAGGCCTTCTCGCTCAAAATCTGCCTGACCTCACTAATGTTCTTGTGGCTGAAAGGACAGACAGCTATGCTATAAAAGCTAGTGGAAAGCCTTCCCAGAAGAGTGAAGGTTATTATAACAGCATAGAAGGGACTAGATCTGGAATGGCATGTTCATAAAGCACATATGAGTGTGGTGGTCAGGTGTCCATAAACTTTTGACTATATAGTCTAGCTAAAGAACCCTTGAGAAGCATACACTTCCCCAAACTGGAGGTTTTTTTCATTCATCATTCATTCAACGGTTACTCCACTGTAACAAACTGAATTTGTTTTATGAACTAGCTGAATAAAAGACTTCAAAATATTCAGGTTGGGATTTTATTTTTTGATTTCAGTAACTAGATTTTTGTGAACAAAGCTCTTGCACTTTAGGAAAACCTGCTTCTCAAAGTCTGACTGATATGGCCTGGAAAGAAAATTGGAAAAGCAATAAGATTTCAGTCTGGCTCAGGAAAAATGTGAAAACTGACCTTCAACTGTGTGTGTAGTCATGTGTATAGTAAAGGAGGGAGACATGGAAAGAAGGTGCTTCCTCTCCCACTTTGATGTTAGACCCAAAATCATGGTCCTTGCCCTGTCTTGGTGGACATCCAGGCAGATCTGGTGAGAGAACTCAGGCCTGTCTGGTCTTCTTCCTGCTCAGTCCATAAACACTCCCAACATATGTGCAAAATGGATCATATCTACTGCCTTAAGGCCTAAATGACTTTATCTCTCCCATAACTTTTCATGGGAAATTCAAATGTGAATTCTCGTGTAATGATTCGTAAAAAGCTTCTTCAGTTGTAAAGCTTTATTTAGTTTTTAGCATGCAGAGAGGACAGAGAACACATTACACAGATACTAAGTTATACTTGGTTGCAGTGGCTTGAGATATAGTGTAAATTGAATTTGAAACAACAATCGTAAGAGTAAAGAGGTTGGTTCTGCAGGGAAGTCCACATAATCAAGAACCCAGAGATCACAGGTCGAAGAGGATCATGGTCCTTTTCTTCTCTCTTCTTTAGCATGGCAGCATGTAGCTGATAGATCTGACACTAGCGTAACTCCCTATTTGTCCAGCAACACCTTGGTCCTATCTCCATGTCACCCAGTGAGTGACTCCTTATGGCAATAAGGAATTAAAAGGGCAAGTAGAGGCATTTCTGGGTCTATTAGGCATGCTGGGAATTCAAGGTCAGGACTGCGGTGACCCTCAAGAATTGTCTAAAAAGTTAGGTGATCATGAGCAGAAGCCTAGTGGAGATTAACCCACCAATGCTTGAACCCACACCCTTGTTCAATCTTAAATCATGTCTCTTAAATATTCAAGGGCTGGGTTCCATTCATGTTGCTTAATGTCAGAGCACAAAGGAAAGGAAGAGGCAGATGAGAGATAAGAGATTGACACCTTTAAGTATTAAGTGGGAAGTGTGAAAGAGTAAAGTATTAACAGTTGGCTGAAGCGAAAGATGTCTTGGTTAGCTTAAAACCTCTCTTGGTGGCAAGATGTGTACATGTGCTGAAGTAGGAGGCAATGAACTGCCTGAATTGCAATGTTCACCCAAACCAATTCAAAGGAGTACTGACAGATGGAAATGGAGAAATCTGAATCATGATGTGCTGAACTGCTCATTCAATACTGGTGACAGAGAACTTGGTGTATTGTGTTTGGAAGACAGTATGCATTTTGAAGTGTGTTGGAGGATGTTTAAAGATGTGTAAGTTCAAAGGACATGTAGATTCAACCAGTGTAAAAGTTTTAATATGTCGTTTGAAGATGACTGCATAAAATGTGCGTAATTTAGTATGGACCAAAAAAGGGCATATTTTTATTGGCCAGATCAAGCTGGCCCAGAATTAACTACAAATACTCCAATGTCAGTCAAGTCTTTTCATGAAAACAGATTTTCCAGATTTGAATTGAAAGAGTACCGCTACATGAAACACTGGTGTAATTTGTGAGATAGCCTTTGCATTGGTGGAGGCGGCGATAGTTAAAATAATAGCAGGACTTGATGGGAATGTGGCTTTATTGCTGATAAAATGCTAATAATGACTTCACATTCTGGCCATAATTCAACTGGAAAAAGTTAAACAAGCTGTAGCAAGATAGACTACACTCATCATTTTAAAATAAACAGAAAAGAAGAGATTGTTTTAATCATGATTCCTTTGCCTTGCTGTACCTAACATAGAAGTAGCTGGTTAGTAAAATTGTAGCATCAGCACAACAAACTAGCATAAAGATCATAGAAAAAAATAAAAAAGGAAAAATTATTACAACCCATTATGTACCAAAGCTGCAAAATGCAAAGCCGATCACATTGGAAAAGGTATCTAGGACAAATAAATGGTGAGTCAGCATATGTAGTGACTAGAATAATATATGCAGATGTATCTAGTATATACAGTACTGTGCAAAAGGCACCTGCAAAGAAATGCTATAGAGCAAAGATGCTTCTACATTAAAAAAAATACTATAAAGAGCAGTAAACAGTAATAAATGAACCAAAGTCAATATTTGGTGTGACGATCCTTCGCTTTAAAAAAAAATAGTAGTTTCAGGTAGAATTAGTGCAGTTTTATAAGGAAATGAGCTGTAAGTGTTACTGAGCATCTTGCAGAACCAGCCACAGCTCTTTTGGAGACTTTGACTTTCACACTTGCTTCTTATTTTTGTAGCAAAACCCAGCAGCCTTTATCATGTTTTTGTCTGAAGAGCGTCTCTTACATAATATGCTGCTTTTTACTGACATACAAGCGTTTTTGGAAAACTAATGTTTTTGTACTGACATGATAATGTAGAAGTCAATGACACAAATATAGAAAATACAAGAGGACATTCCCCAAATAATGTATATGTATACATTTGAATTATTTATATATTATTTAAAGGTCTACTTTAAAGGTAAATATTGCTGTATTAATATGAGTTAGATTATATCTGCTAAAAAAAAATCTTGAAACCATTACAGGTTTTTGTAAGATCCTGGCAGTTTTGAATGGTTTGTAATGGTTAGTAGTGGTATTTTGTGTTTTCCATATGATATATTGTGTTTCTCAATGTAAATGGTCTTAATGGTCTACCAGGCGACCCAGGTTACCTGACATACTTTTGCTGAATGGAAGTGAATGTGAGGCATGTGAGATTGTAATAAGGTCACAAAGGTGCTAATCCATGGATGGCTTTGTAGGAAAGTATAAGGATTTTATAGTCAATAAGAGTACACACAGGAAGCCAGTGTAAGCTATGTAGAATGGGAGTTATGTGTTGTTGTAGGGAGGGATGTGTGACTATGCATTACGATAATCTAAACTGGAGATGAAAAAAGGAATTTTTGGTTATGTTGTTAATATTAGATTAAAATGAAAGGTTCTGAACCAGAGAGGATGGTGGATAGAGTGTGGTCTATGGCTATGTTTAAATTCTTTGTTTTACTAACCCATGAGCTTGCACCAGTCAGAATAACCTCTGTTTCTGACACGGTTGAGTTTAAGAAAGATGTGCTGCATCCATATTTTGATGTCCTTTAATCAAGCACAGGGTCAGGATGGAATCAACAATGTCAGATTTGACGGTTATGTAAATTTGTATGTCATCTGTGTAACAGTAAAATATGCTATCATGGTATGACTGAGAATGAAACAGAAACAGAAATTAAATACAATTATAGACATGTCAGGTGTTAATTCTACCTCATTCTAGTAAAAGACTAATGAGAAATAGATGTGGAGGGAAAAGGAAGAATTGAGAAAAATAATTCAAAGACCACCCACCACCCTGATGCCATTCATTTGTTAAAAAAAAACAAATTTAAAAATAAAACCCAGGTCTTTGTGTAATTCTATAAGTTTGGACTTGGTAAAGGTCCCTGGGTTCGGGCGAGTTTGAAGATCAGGGTTGTGAATAGGTCAGATGCTGAAAATGCTCAGTGAAGCACATTCTGTTAATCAGACCATCATGTGGACTTAATTGTGTCAGTATCAGTTATTCGTTTATTCATCTTGGGTTTGTCTGAGGTCTGCACTGACCTTCCTTCAGGACTGTACAGTAACTTTCAGAGGTAACACTAGTGCTAGAAAAGTTACAAGTGTTGTAGCACTTTAAAAAATAATATAATAAATAATAATATAATAATAAATAAATAAATAAATATATATATATATATATAGAGAGAGAGAGAGAGAGAGAGAGAGAGAGCGCTGTTGAGTTCTTGAATCTGATTGGTCAGAAGATTTTGATTGCTGTTATATAACAGCAGCTCTGACAGTAGTGCCTCTGACAGGTTTATATGAATGTACTCATTCTAGTACATTCTCGTTTTAAAGTAAGAGCTCATTCACAGGGACTTATATGGTGGATGTTCCATATAAACAGATTTAAAAAGCGTGTAATTGTCGAAATGGCGACGTTTTCTGTAAGAAGATGTTTATTTAACATTTATGGAATGAGTCTCCTGTGGCGGTGATTTGTAACAGCCAGAAGTACAGCTGTACAGTAACTTTATGTTTTCCGACACAGGAAAGTGTTCAGGACAGAGGAATTTATGTTTTGCGGCTCCTCAGTAACATGACAAGTTGCATTTTTTAAAAATTAACTTTTTTAAAAAGAGAAAATGTAGGAATGACTGTTTGTAGCTGCTATAACATATGCGCTAACATATGTGAGAACAGGAACTAACTTGTTTTGCCGACACTGTCATTCCACAATAAAGTACATTCCACAAAAGTAACTATAAACAGATAAAAAGTTTTACGTGTCCTTTAATAAATTAAAACATAGTGATCATTAGTAAATTGCTATGGTATAAAACAATCACTGCCAATCATTGATTATTTTCCTATAACAGCACACCCTGTCATGTTTTATTCCTTAAAAAGGAGCACTGAGCTTTAAAAAAAAAATCCATAGGTTACCATTAGTTCCTGTAGTTCCTATAGTATTTCAGTCTTGTTCATAAATTAGTCATTTATATCTGTAAGACTTCATTCTAACATTATTATTAACTTTCTCTGCTTTATGAGACTAAGAGGATTCTTGTTCTAGGTGTTGTCATTTGTTATTTCTGCTAAAGGAGTCTCACCTTGTCTTACTGTCACAGAAAAATAACTTTTGCTATTACAAATACTGACAAATCTAATATCTAACCTGCTTCAGTTTTTACATAGCTCCACAACAGGTGCCTGGGCAGATGGGAAATGTTGTTCAACATCAAGTGTTGAGAATATTTGACAAATTACATAATTTAGTACAAGAATCATGATCACGAGGGCTTGATATTGTAAATATTGTTGCATTTCACAGCCCTGACATTTGGGAATTGCTGAGTGGAAATTATTCAATAGCAACAGAGTGTGCTAACTGATCTAATAAACAAATGCTGAGTTGCAGTGAGATTGTTAAAGCAGCTAGAAAAGCTATCAGGTCACAAAAAGAATGGACACGCCTTTCTCTTTTCCTTTCTCACACAGTTTCCTCAGCACAATAAATCCCAGTTGTTTTGTTAAGTAGCTCAGGAAGCATGAGAAAATGTTTCAGGGTGCCTGTGTGGGATTTAATACACAGATCTGCAGGCTTTTTTTGTATTAAAAAAAAAAAAGCCTCGAGTCAGAGTTGTACTGTGTGTGTGTGAACACGGGGAGTGACCCTGTGTCTGCCACCCTGCTTGGGTGAGAGTGAGACATGGATTAAGGGTTAATGCCCCAGCACTGGTATGTGAAATCTCTGCAGTTGTGATGTTTTTTTCACAGGAAGGTTCAACCTTAAAATGTAATTGTTTCTTGTTCAATGGACTGATGGCCAGTGCTGATAGGGAAGTGAAACTTTTTCACTTTTACATTGGGAACTAAAAGAGGGTGTGTGCATTCTTTTACCCCTGGTTAATCAACTAACATAACACTAGTGTTGAAAAATATTTGCATTGCTTAGTGATAATAGCAGAAGAATTTTGCAACCTCACCTCACCCTAATCTCTACATAAGGAATTTCCATGAACTCTATATCATGCTGTCTTGTTTGTTTTTACTAGGCCACACAATGTTATTTATTCCCTTCTACAGCATTGATCTGCCTCCGACACACAGGCCACCTCCTCCGTACAGCGAGAGACCCCTTGCTGCCCCCCAGGACTCCCACACTGTTGCCTCTTTCTCCCAGGTGGGTACCTGTCATGGGCTACTTATTGGTGTTTCCTTGTACAGTGAAATGACTGTGACAAATGTGATTCATTTTTGCATCTAATGATTATCTATTCTCAGTTCCCTTTAGCTGTCTTCCCTCGTCAATTACTGTCCTTTATGGACTCCATTTTCTCTTATCTGTCTCATTCTCACCTCCCCCTCTGGTACACGCATTATCTCTCGTCTTCCAATTATATTAGACAGCACGTTTCTGCGCACACGTTTCTGGAATAGTCCATAGCTGTGGGAGATGATTCTGAATATAAGCGATTTATTGTCTGCTATGGCTGCTTTTGGCAGAGATGACAAGACAGTAAGATGTTGCTTATGAATTTTCATGTCTCTTATCTTCACGATTGTTTTGTAGTGTAAGAAAAAAGTGACCACACTGAAAAATCAATAGGCTTTGTTTAAATAAAGTATTATTGAGGCTCAGAGGAAGGCAGACTCAACCTTGAACATCTAAAACATTCACAATATACTGTATACTGACGATATATCGTGCAATTTTGAGTGACATTTGCTATTCGTGTTGTGAATGAAGATGTGCACTTGATGTTGTTAAAACTTTACTCTTAATGTACATGCTATCAGAAATTGTGAATTTACTAGTGAACTAGTGAATTTACTCATCAGTCCATTTTTGATTAAGATGAGACAAACTTACTTTATTTTAGTTCCTAGGCCAAAGTTCCAGGAACCTTTTTGAACATAGATGATCTGGTTTTCAGAGGCATCATGCAGAGATGCAAAATAGTTTATCCATAGCTATTTATACTTTTTACTTATTACAAATATGGGAGACACCTGAACACTACTCTTATGTTTTTCAGGTAAATCAGTGGTCAGACCAAACATGAATAAAATTAACTAAGTGGAAAAGATTATTCACTGAAGGGGAAAGGCCACAGGATGTAAAACATGAGCATTTGCTTCTGGTAGCAGTTACTCTTGATTTGCATCAGCTTTATCTGCATGAACTTTCACTAACCTCAGTCTCGTGAGCTTTGTATAACTGAGTGGGTGGGACTCAGAATTACATCATTTTTTACCTTTGAGTTAAGAAGTGGGGAAAACTAGGGGTTTTCTGGTAAAATGATGTTTTCTCTCTTTGACTGCGTCAAAGGACTGGATCAGTACCAGCTAAGTTGGTCAATTACCTACTGCTCTTTTGGTTGTGTTGGATTTGCCACATATAACACCATTGATTATGATATTTTAATGGACTGACTGAATACACAGTCATTTTAGGCAGTTCTGGTGTGGTGTAGATGTTACTTGACAGACTCAATAGTGTCAAATGCTCAAGTCCTACCGTACCAAAGACGGAAAACTTTCCTCAAAGCAAAGTCAAGCAGTAGGGTATTAACCGTGCTAGCCATATTAGCTTCAGGCTGTGTCATACTAACATGCTGATGCTCTGCTACAGCCTCACAGGATGGACAAGTGCCAGGTGGACAGAACGCCAGGCCGAATGACCCACCCTCAACTCCAGAACCCGACCCACCACCCACTGTCCTATCAGGAGTGGATCTGCCACCAGAATGGGGCAGATCTCGTTTACATCAACCACAGAGAGCATTATGTCTGATGCTAGTGCCAGTGATTCACAATGCCACAATGTCTACCCCACTTCAGAGCAGTTTTGTGGTATTACTGTATGTTTCAATGCCTGCTGTAATGCAAAATGAAAATCCAGATGCCACAAGTAACAGCAGGAAGAATGCACAAGTTTGGTGCACTGCAACACTGTTAGAAGTTAAACTGTAATACACAGAGCTACAATGTCTGTTCCTTCAGTTTCTGAATACACCAGTAAATAAACCAGTTTTCCTAATTCAGTATAATTATATGGTATCAAATCATCACCTCAATCTGTCAACCATATTCTGAAAAACTTCAAATGTAGATATATTTAGAAACACAAAGTCAGCCAGATTAAATTTAAATACTGCACTCATCATTTAATAATGTGCAAGCAATACAATTTCAGTTTTAACCTTAAGTTAAATGTACTGGTACTGGAAAAGTCTTTTACCACGAGACTCCTAAACTGGACACACTGTTATTTACTTTTGTTTTTATAATGAGATTAAGTGGCATAGTGACTCTTCAGTAATTCGCCATTTGTTCTTGTTTGCTTGGGAGCCTTGAACACGTACATGCATTATGTACTTTATGTCATTACTGAGTTGTATATACATTCACCATCCTCTTCATAAGGAACATATGTACACCTGCATATTCATGCAGTTATCTAATCAGCCAATCATGTGGTAGCAGCACAATGCAAAAAACTCATGCAGATACAGGACAAGAGCTTCAGTTAATATTCACCTAGAACACCAGAAGGGGGAAAAATATGATTTCTGTGACTGATCTGTGGCATGGATATTGGTACCAGATGGGCTGGTTTGAGTATTTCAGAAACTGCTGATCTCCTGGGAATTTTCACACACAACAGTTTCTAGTATTTATACAGAATTGTGCGAAGAACAAAAAACATCCTGCGTGCGGAGGGTCTGCAGGCTGAAACACCTTGTTGATGAGAGATTAGAGAAGAATGACCAGACTGGTTTGAGCTAACATGAAGTCTATAGTAACTCAAATAAGCACTCTTTACACCCATGTAAAGAGTGATGCAGAAAAGCGTCTCAGAAAGCACAACACATCAAACCTTGAGGTGGATGAGGTGGATGGGCAACAATAGCAGAAGACCACATCAGGTTCCACTCCTGTCAGCCAATAACAGGAATCTGAGTGCGTGACAGTGCTGTGGGTGGAAACGCCTTGTTGATAAGAGAGGTCAATAATCTGAGGCTATCATGGGCACAGACTAAATGAAACTGGACAGTTGAAGACTGGAAAAAGACCAGGTGATTTTTTTCCCCTAATCTTTAACTGTCCAGTTTCAGTGAGTCTGTGCCCATGATAGCCTCAGATTATTGACCTCTCTTATCAACAAGGCATTTCCACCCACAGTACTGTCACACACTCAATGTTTTTTGTTTTTTGCCCAATTCTGTGTAAAATCTAGAGACGGGAGTGAACATTACCCAAAGCTCTTGACTTGTATGATGTTTTTGCATTGCACTGCATGATATTTTGCATTGCGCTGATGCCACATGATTGCCTGAGTAGATAACTCGATGAATGTACAGGTGTACAACTGTTCCTAATAAAGTGGATGATGAGTGTATTTTTGGGTTTACATTTATGACAGATGTTTTAATGGTCATCATGAAGTAATCATATAAATTACATGATTCAATAAAACTCAACTCAATACAATGAAAATTATTACATTATTCTTAATTTCACAGTCATATTGATGTAATTTTTTAATCATCTGTAATATCAAAATTGATTCTTTAATTGATTTTTTTTTTTAATTTTTTTTTTAATTGTTTAATTATGTCAATTTTAAGGATGATGCCTCAAGACCAAGAAGTTTGATCTTATTGGGATATTGTCCTGTTTGCTGTGTAAATATTTGGGAGATATATTGTTTTTGCTTTTTTTTTATTTCTTCATGTCTGCTATTTTTTTAAATTCTGTAAATACTTCGAATAGATATGTGAGTTGTATATAGAGCATAGACCAGACTCCACTTATTTTCTAGGTTTGAAAATGAACTGAAAAGGCTTATTAACCTGTTTTTTTTACTTTTCTTTTTTTATACTATGTTGGAGTGGCAAAAATCCAATATCCAAAGCAATCACATTACAGCACACAAATATACAAATAAACCATGTGAACACTGTTATTGGGGCAATAAGCTTTAATATGACGTGTGTTTGGCTGCATTATTGTGTACTGTATACCTTTTTCATGTGCTTGAATTTTTCCCATGCTGTGGAAAAGATCCCCAGAGCATGGTTAAGTCTGAGGACTGATTAGCATGGCTCAGATACGGCTCTAATGAGCTGGAGGTTTGGGAGCAAATAGAGAGGGACCCAGATTTAACGCTTGATGGATGCCGATAGTTATCTAGACTGAGTCGTGTTCCTCAGTCTGATGACCGAAAATTCTTTCTGGAATGCTGCCATTTTTAAATGGGGGAAGGGCTGGGATTGCCATGGGAGTTTACAAATGTCACGTCCTGCAGAGACTCCAATCTGGATGAGATGAACTTGTGAGATTTATTAAATGTGCACAAATAGTGTATCTGCTGGGCAGCTTGCATGGCCTGGGCTGTGAAACAGCAGGATTTTAATGAGGTGGCAGACGCAGGGGACCATTCGGAGCTATTCTGGCCTCAGTGTAGGGGAAAAAAAGGCTACTATACCCAAAACACTCAATGAGAGCATTGTTTATTTCACTAGCCATTTTTGAGTCACCTCTCTGGAATGCATTCAGGAATGATATATAAAAATGTGTCAGTACCACTATAAAATATCAGGCTCTGCACATCCAAAATAGGCCATCTTGGGCCCATAAAAGTGTTTGTGCTCACCCAAAATCTCTTACTAAGCATTGAATTGTGTTTAAGTCATTAGTATATCTATCTCATCAGTGTATATCAGTCTGAGCTGGAATCATATCGCGACTTGAGTGCAGTTATTGCATTGACAAGGCCAGTATATTCTGTGGTACTTTGTAAGGCTCCCATACTGACTCCCTGTCTTGAAGTTGGACATATCTCAGGTTTTATATTTTATATGAATTTTACCACCTTAAAACTCATTAGAGGGAACCGAGGTGCTTATTCCGCCATCCATATTTTCAGGCGAGAGTTCATGTATTTATTTTGGATGAGTGAAACCTCTCTGGATCCAACGTGGCTCTCTTTTTTTTGCAAGACTCCAGACACAATGTGGAACACTGCACAAATATATTCACACTAGTATCTTTGGAGGATGATTCCTCAGGGAACATTATATGATGAAGTACATGTTCAGCCACTCACTCTTCTTCTCCAGCAGGCCAGAACTGTCTGTCCAGGTCAACAAAAGAGTAAATTACCCTCAACCACCTAGTGATATTTCAGACCCTGGGGAGATTTCTGTTTTATGGTAGTGATCCTGAGCAGGTTGTGGAATCTTAAGAAACGATGGGAAAGAGAGGAAAATTCTTCTAAGCGCTTGTAAAAAGTAATATATCATCATCGATTAATGCGGCTTGGAGACTGTATTGACTGGTGCCTCTTAATGGTGAGCTGCAAAGACAATCTAAAGATTTTACAGCAGTTACCTGGAGGCTGGTTAAGTTTATTATAAGTGGGATGATATCAGGCTGTCAGCTTCCCACTTTCCCTCCCAGTCTCTAAAGATGTCTCTTTTGTAACATCTTCTCGACTCTCCCACAGCTGAGATTCAGTGGGGACCCAGACAGTGGCAGCCATATTGGACACCTGCCATGTTCCACTCCCATAAAGTTGTTAGTTGGGCTTCTCCGGAGCAACCAAATTTACAGCTGTGAGAGGGACTGGGGTACAATGAGGGGCTGAGCACCACAAGAGATTTACTGGACTAATGAGGAGGGGATAGTGAGGGCCCGTCCTTTGCTTCTGCTCAGAGTCACCCTATCTCCCTTACTATCCAGTGCTGATGTAATTGTCTCAGAGCTCCAAATGTGCAAGGGAGTGTGGGTCTGACGGAGCTCTACACAGTCTTGAACTTTAGAGCTATTTTTCATTACAGTACTTGTTTCTGTCTCTGTATCTGCTCTTGTAATTAAAATCAAGTGGTCAAGACTGCACTACTTACAGGTGATTACCTGGAATGGGATTAGAAAGCACACACATGTAATATCTATTGTATATATTTTCACCCTCAAAACCTCTCACATTGGCCGCATATGTTTACTGAGAAGGTGTGGGGTTTGAGATATTCAGACTTTTGACCATCAAAATGTATTTTTTTACAAGGATGTATGCATTTGCTTTTGCCATGAAAGTTCAATTACATAGGATGAAGCCCTATATGGATGGGATTAATTTCACTGGGTGACAACTGTAATAACTTTTTAGATGCCTCGTCAGTGAAAGTTTCTGCAGATTGTTTTGTCTATGAACCTGGATGATTGTGTCACACATGGTTATATTATGTTTATTTGACAATCTACCATTAGATTAATAGGACATATAGTGATAAAACTTTTCATTCACTTATTTCTACAAAACTAATCACTGCATTAGTAATATGTGAATATAAAGTGGCTTTATACCTGTAGCTGTCATTAAAACAGCTCCTTTAATCAAACTTAAGGATTGATTTTTATGTTCTTTCTCTTGTTAATGGGCACCTAGTGTAAGGAGTATGCAGATGAAGTATTCACGTTTTCGTGTTTTGCAGACTGCGCAAATAAATAGAGCAAGTAGCAGCCTTCAAAAAAACTTTTTTTCCGAAAACAATAGCCAGCATCTGCTTGCAAAATGACAAATGTTTTGATCCAGACAAGACTGAAATTATCAGACGATTGGAGAGTTTGTCAAAGAACAGTAAGTCATTTGGGCTGTAAACACTAACATGACCAATCTGGACAGAAAATAAAAATCACAGTGGAACACCACTTCTTCTTCTTCTTCTTCTTCTTCTTCTTCTTCTTCTTCTTCTTCTTCTTCTTCTTCTTCTTCTTCTTCTTTCGGCTTTT
>CM074959.1:12334439-12359439 GCA_037577455.1 Pangasius macronema | reverse complement strand
GATATGGTGAAGCGTATAAAGAGACATTTATTGAACATTCATGGAAGGAAGCTCTAGCGTCGGTGCTTTGTAGAAGTCAGCTGTAACCTTAAATTTTCTGACGCACGAATGCCTTGGCATTGTGGTTTCTCTATAACAAGGCAAGCTGCATTTTTCTTGTTGTTGTTGTCTTATTAACTTCAAGAGAGAGGAAAAGGGAGAGGCTGGTGAGGGAACAACTCTTTATAGCTGCTATAACATAAGTGATAACAAGAATCTGTTTTGCAGGCATGCCACGACATTAAATGTAACTATAAATAGACAGAAATTATGATGTATTGTTCATTAATAAATAAATAATTGCTAGCATTGGTAAATTGCTGGGGTATAGGAAGAATAAAAACACTCTGGGATGTGCTGCTATAGAAAAAATAATCAACTTTGTGTGGTAACAGTAACTCTGCTTCATCACACCATCTCAATACTGATTATTTTCTTATGTATTTTTCTATAAAAGCATTCCTCGTTGCGTTTTATTCCCTACATAACTGACCTTGCCCAATCAGTGTGAATGTGTGTTTACATGGATATAAACTTTGGAAGTGGACTGGATTCCTCTTACAGTCGGCATGTATTTATACAAAATAATTGTGTACATAGGTGTGTTTGTGTATTGTGCATGTTTGATGTAGTCTATTATGGGATAATTAATGTGGAAGAGTATTTTAGCCAAAAGACTGCCCATGCACATCTGTGTGTGTGTGTGTGTGTGTGTGTGTGTGTGTGTGTGTGTGTGTGTGTGTGTGTGTGTGTGTGTGTGTGTGTGAGCTTATGTGTAGGAGGGGTGGTAGGTATGTCCATGTTTATGTGGAAATCTATGTGTCAACACTGCCATTGCAAAGGATGAAGCGCTGTTTTGTTTGTTTTCCACATTTTCTGCTTGTTGCAGATGTTTTTGGTCAAGGACGAGGAACGGATCTTGTTCGTGCTGACGTACCCCCTGATAGTATTTCCACCCTTTGGCTCTAAAAAGCCACAAACCCCAGAAATGCTGGCATGGTGATCTGACGGGATCTCTTCATGGATAAAATGACACATCTGATCTGCTTAACTCTCCAGGTTTTCTTCCTCCACATATGAAGAAGTGAAAATTCTTTGGACTATTTCCTTTGATTAGATGTTAAACACATCCAACCATATTTTTTACAAGAGATGTAATGTAATATCCATACCGTAAATTTTAACGTCAAGAATCCTGTGTTTAGACCATTAAAAGATGCACATCTCATCTTTTGGGTGAAGGCATGTGATGAATCTGCACTATATTTCCTGCTCCTCAGAGGCCATCCTTATTCTTGTGCCGAGTCGGTGAATTTTGCTTGGACAGCTTCCAATCTGACAGTACCTGACCAGAATTCTGCATTAGCCTGTTCACCTCTCACACAATAGATCAATAATGATTAAGAGACAAGGGCACTCTTAAAGTTACCCAGAACAAGTCTACTTCAAGAAACAACTTCATGCAATGTGCACAAGCATGCTTTGAGGTTGGAAACAAATACTCTGGAGCGAGATATTATAAAGTAATGGATAACGAATGTTCCTTCTGTGTTAGTGGTGTAACGGGTTGCTCCTAGAATACTTTAAATCACCACAGGAATGACATATTTGTTGTCTGTTTTTTGGTACATTCCTTAAAATTTGGGACATTTCTACAGTCAGGCCAACATGTCACTATTAAATAATTTTTCAATAACGAAACAGTGATACCTCATAGTCATGCCAAAGCTAAAGCTTACTATCAGTGTAAAACATTTCTAAACAGCTTGACTGACAGACAGCGGCTCCTTGTGAACCAAAAATATCATGTAAAACCGTGACAACAGTATTATTGTCTTATTTTTCCCAGCAACCATTCCAAGCTAGTGTTAGACTGAAAGACAGAATGGCGGCTAAGCAGTCTGATACAGTTTTTACCTCTTATTTCTACCACAATGCTGTTGAATTCTAATTGGTCATCTCACAGCGCTAATTGGTCATCTCACAGTAGTCTCAGTCTTATAATAAGGAATTGTTTCAGCTAAGTCACAGGGATCTGTATGGCCTGTATGTATGGCCATAATCTAAAACTATTAATACATCAATGTATGAAAACATTATTTAACAGAGAAAAATGTCTAATCTTTAATATGGTGAAGTTTTCCATAAGGAGACATTTATTTAACATTTATGGATGGAGTCTCCAGTGTCAAAACAGTCAGAGGTAAAGCTGTAAATTTCAGTTTTCTGACACGGAAAATTCTTCAAAACAGTTGCTTTGTGGCTTCTCAGTAACCTTACAGCTGCATGTTTTTCTTGAAGTCTATTTCTTTCTTACATTGTCATGTAATGGCATTCTAGCCAAACCCACACAGCTATTGCAAATACAGAGGTACAACAACAAATGTCTGTAGCTGGTTAAGCAAAACTTGCGAAACTGCCAAGGAAATGACATTTGTAATCTGTCAGGTATAATTCAGTATAGTAGGAGCAGACCAGATGTTGGTGGCAGGTAATCATCTTATTTATTATGGAAAGGGATTTTTGTGCATTGTTGTCCTGTTCATTTAACCTGACTATGGAAAAGTTGGTTCATTAAAGTGTTCATCCTACAGATTTTGTTGGCTTGTTGAAAAATGGCATGGTCTTGTTACACCCTCTAGTGGAGAGAACACAGTATGGAGGTGTCCTATTCTCCTCAAATTACTGGAATAACTTTCAACAGCTTTCTACAGTAATCTACAGAATAAGGGTTCCCCAGGGCATTTTGGGATAGTTTTTACCTTTTTTTTGAGTGTCTTCTCTAATAGAGAAACATTCTATTGTTCTAGGTTTAAGGTTTTTCCCACATACTTTTACTCAAAGCAACTTGAGAAATTTAGGCAGGATACAGCAGTGTTTGATGGCTAAGGACCTTAATCAAATTCATGCCAGGCAGTCTCAGAATTTGAATTCCATGAACCTTCCAACTCACCAGTGTGGAACCTTAGTCACTGAGGTACCAGAGCCAAACCTGTAAAAGGGTTAGGATTTACCTAGAAACGTTTTATCCAAATGTTTGAGATAATACTAAACTAAATTAAACATTCATAGGACGAGTTCATAGATAGACAGATGCTCCTCAGGGTTTTTCTTTAGAAGGAAAGAAGGGACTAATGAGAAATAAATAACTGCATTTACATCTAATGCTACCTTTTTACAAAACATATGATAATTAATTCATGCATGGTCAGTAAGCACTTTATTCTGGTCAAGGTCATGGTGGATCCTGAGGCTATCCCAAGAACACTGAACGCCATGTCCATCACAGGGCACTACGAATGCACACACACATTTGCAAACTCATTCACACCTACCCATGTTTCCAGGAGGAAACTGGAGAACCCAGATGAAACCCACAAGAACACAGGGACCACTGCACCACCAAGGTGTGATAATGTTGCGTCAGTTTAATTCGGGTTTCGTTAGATTTTCAGTGTATCAATGGACGGTAATTTTTCCTAAAGAAATTAAGGTATCAATGTGTTCATTTACACTTAGGTGACATAGGGATTTCCCACCACTGAGGCTACTGATTCTTTTTTTTTTTTTGGTCATAGAGACCAGCTGCCGAAATATTGTAATAAATTCCAATACATTCCTAGCACCATAAAGAAATTTATATCATTCCACTTCTTATGTTTTCCTGCATCCATAATACCTCCCAGGCATAACTGTAAAACAAGACTTTATGTCCTTCTTCCCTCCATCCCTCCATCCTTTTGCATCATTATTTGGTCTTGAGTTTGGGTTTGTGTGTAGGAGTAGGCACAGGAGCTGGAGCTGGAGCTGGAGGAGGAGTTTTGACTAATGACACCACAAGCTCAACTCTGAAAAACAAAGACAGGATAGAAGAAGACTTGAAGCTGTAATTGCTGCTGAAGTTTCTTCAACAAAGTAGTGAATAAAGGGTCTGAAGACTTATCTAAATGAAAGATTTCAGTTTTTGATTTTTAATAAATTTGCAATTTTTAAAAAAAAACTTGTGTTTGCCTTGTCGTTATTATTATTATTATTATTATTATTATTATTATTATTATTAAAAGTGGGCTGTTATACTGATATTAATATGTCAAACTTGATATCGACTAAAAAAAATGCACATATTTATGGGCATCAAAATGGACCAGGACTGACTTAAAAGAATAGTTTATCCAGTTTGCTGCTAATCTGGCAGATATAGGCTTTATTTATATTTTAGGAACAACAGCACTGCAACTTTCTGACGAGGGAGAGTGGTGTAAATTAAATTTATTCCTTCAAAATGGACCAATAACTTCATATTTTTTATAGACCATTATTATAAATAAAATGTCTCTGGTTATAGTAACATGTTAAATTATCATTCATTCGGAATGGTTGAGAGCTAATCATATTTTATAAGGACTTTTTTATGCACTGGAATTGTTTGTCATTAAAATGCCAAGATCTTACATCTCCATCGTTTTTGTCACCAAAGACTGGACTGCACTGATAATCCTGTCGATCCGTTCCTGTCAAAATTATTGATAGTTATGTCAGTAATAGATTAAGACACTGAATTATTAATAACTTAATTTCCTCAAAATCTTACCTGCTGAAGTTTGTACGCCAGAGGCAGAGAGAAAGCACAAATCACACCTGGAGAAAGCAAAGAAAGCAAAAAAAAAAAAAAAAAATTATGTATGTAAATCATCAGCCAAATGAATTTCTAATTCCATTAAAAAACAAAAAGTGAAGTAAACATCTTATCATTAGACAGGAAGCTCTTACCAGCAATCACAAGAGTAAGACCATTGGCGTTTACCCCAACGTAGGTCAACAGGTACAGCAGCACAATAAACTATTAAAAAAATATATATATTTAGAACAGGTTATTTCATTTGTCATCTGTCTCTGCATCTGTTCTGTACATTATTTATGTATACATCTATTTTGCTTCTGGAATCTGCTAGAAAACTATTCGTATTAGCAAATAGCATGACCTAAAACTACAGCCACTAGTACAGCACTTAGCAGCTTGCTACTAACTTAGCTAATGTTTGGAGTCTACTACAGAACATTCGTGATAGCCAACTTGCTAGGAAATAAGGATGTTTATGAACTAGGTAGAAAAACATGGAATTTCTCCATGTCACTGAAACTCTAATCTTCTTAGTTATCTAGCTCTCATAACTAATTTGGTCAGCTAACAACCTAGCTTCCACTCTTTGTACCAGTACAAAATTGGTAGCTAGAAAGCACCTAGCAAGTAAAAATACACATGTTTTTCTGAACACTTAACAAAACTTTAGTTGGAGAAATTAACATAATGATATGAGGCTTATATGAGTGAAAACAGATGTAGCTGCATTTTGGTCTCTCATCTCATGGATGCCATTCTGTCTGTTTATGCTAATACTGCTGTCACACTTTAACTATACTATTCTGTTCTGTTGAGTAATCCTTGCGTGTCTGTCATGCTCTTATTAACGTATTAAGCCTATAACTAGCTTAGCTATCTTAGTTTATTCACTAGACTATGACTAATATGGATGACTATAACTAGCTTAGCAAAGTAACATTGCAAGTCAGCAAAAAAAAAAAAAAAAAAAAGATTGGCATTGACTGCTGTATTATATCAATTCAATTCAATTCAATTCAATTTTATTTGTTTAGCACTTTCAACAATGGTCATTGTCACGACGCAGCTTTACAGAAATATATAAATTTTGGGTATAAATATTAAATAGATAAATTATTAAAATTAATAATGAGCAAGCCAGAGGTGCACAGTGGCAAGGAAAAACTCCCTGAGACAACATGAGGAAGAAACCTCAAGAGGAAACAGACTCAAAAGGGAACCCATCCTCATCTGGGTGATACCGGAGAGTGTGATTATAAATAATTTCCCTTCTATAACTGTATACTCTATAGTCAAAAAGTGCAATTGTGTAACCAGGAACTTGTGAGCTTATGAGCAACTTATGAATATGAGTATCAGAGTTATTTCTGAATTCATTACAGTTTTAACTTGAAGTCTATTTTGTTCATAGCAAAACTGAACCTTTATTTAATTTAATTTTATTTTTTTAAATATCCCTCTGGATATGTATTTTGTATTTGAAATATTCTCTCTAAAAATGCTAAATTCTTTAATTCTTCTTAAAGAATGTTAGAGGTTCATATCTGATCTTTTAACCTAACCGAACATATTCTTCCCCTGTGTTTTACAGCTTGTGCTATATAACTGTGCATATAGCAGTTTTCTCATGCATTCAGACCTTCAGCGAGTCTATAATACTGTCGATGAAGAAGAGTCTCTTCAGCTCTGTGATTAAAGTAGCAATCAGGAGCACAATCTTCTCCACAACACGAACTGTGGTCTCATCTGTCAAAGTGCTGTCCTCGTCCAAATAGGACCTTTTAAGTAATACAGAAGAGGGAGATATAATGATATAGATGACAAAAAGATATCCTGGAATCCATCCAAACTTCATTAAGCGCTATCATGCTTAACTCACAACATCCCTAGGATCTGAAGAACCTAAGAACCTAACATCAGCTGACATTTATCAGATGGCATCTCTTGATATTGCTGAGTGACAGAAAGGATCTTAAGTTGAATTTAAGAACCCCATTTTCTCCAAAATTTGTGGCAATTTCCACCTCCTAACTAATTCTCCCTACCATAGCACTGCTGAATTCTCGAATGTGATCAGAAAGCAGCAGTTCATTCACAGGGACTTGTATGAGCATGTAAAACTGGTATTTAACAAATAAAACATGTGTAATCATTGATATGGTGAGATTTTGTGTGAGGTTCAATTTATTTAAAGGCCAGTGTCAGCACTTTGTAACAGTCAGAGGTGAAGCTGCAAGTTTTTGACTTGGGAAAGTCTTCAGGACAGAGGAGTTTACACTTTGTGGTTTCTAAGTAACATGACATTTTTAAAAACTGCTTTTAAAAGAAAGTGAAGGAACAATTGTTTATGGATGCTGTAACGTAAGCGATTAAAGCCTTGCTGCTGTTTCTATACTTACTGGAAGGGATGAGTTCCATCGTTAAGACGGACCAGGTCCATTGTTCTGAAGAGGAGACGTACAGGGAGGGTGAACGCCATGATGACTAGGCCCAGGTTGGACAACAGAGAGATGGCACTGAGCTGAAATAGGCAGGCCAAGCCCACCACCAGCCCTGTGAACACCAGTCCCGTTTTTCCCACATTCCGCCAATACAACAGGTCCACAACTGACGAAAGGAAAATAGTACATTCTGAATAACAAATAACATGCTGATTAAAGAGAAACAAGAATACCATAACTTATTTCCTGATCTAAGTGGATAGTGTTCTGTCAAGTAAGGCTACACAATATATTGTTTGTTGGTTTTTATTGTCTTATCTGGGCATTTTGACCAATTGCAGAGCTTTCAGATGTGTTATTAAGGGTATTTTTTAATCAAAAATGGCATTGGCTTAATAAAAATGCGTGAGTCTTGGTCAACCTAGTTGTTTTTCACATTGCAAAACATATCCTGATTGCAACATGATGTTGTCCCAACGTGAAGTGCGTCACCGTTGCCAGACAGACGTTGCCCGTAACAGCATATCCCAAAGGCTAACATTTATTTTATTTACTAAACAACACATACTTTTTGATCTCGTATAGTTGCATTTAATGTCCACAAAACAGGTTAGTTCCTGTTATCATTACATTATAGCACCTATAACCAGTTGTTCTCACACCACGCTCTCTTTTTTCTCTTTCTTGAAATTAATAAGACAAAAAATGCAGCTTGTCATATTACTGAGAACCTGCAAAGAGTGTACTTCTGTCCTGAAGAATTTCCCTTGTCAGAAAACCTAAAGTTACAGTTTAACTTTGACTGTTATAAAGCTCTGACACTGGAGACTCCTTCCATAAATGTTAAATAGAAAGATGCCTGTGCACGTGGAGTGTTCACTATACAAGTCTCTGCGAATGAGCTGCTATTCAGCTCAATATTGAGAAACGATATTGAGAAACAATAATGTATTAGAATGAAGACATTAATATAAATCTGTGATTTGCAGCTGCACTATTGTCAGAGCTGCTGTTACAGAAAATTAATTTTTAATTAATTAAAAATGAAACACCTTCTATCTAACCAGAATCAAGATTTAAACACTGCTATGGTATTAATAATCATAATATACTGTTTTTGTCCACATTTTGTAGCGCTACTGTCAAGCCATGGCTTCTTTGTTATGCTTACAAATAATGACAATAATCTCAAATGAACAGTAGGATTCCTAAGATTCTTTGTGCCATAGTAACCAAGAGTGGTTCTCAGACCTCATAGTAATGGTCTTGTCATGCATGAAATTTCATCTTGAACTCAGTCAAGGTAATTGAAAGGCAGAAACTGCTGGGATTGCTGGGATGTACACTTGAATTATTATTGCATTTCTAAACAAACAAACAAACAAACAAACAAATGTAGAGGCTTTCTGCCTGTCCTTAGCTGGTCTTGAGAACAACACTTCTCATTCTTATCCACACATTTTCCAACAGCCCACATTTCATGTATGTGGACAACAATAATTATAGCATACCAATAATTATAGAGCCTATGTGTAGCATTAGCCCCAGTGGCATGTACATCACATATAACAAGACAGCAACAACAGATCAACAGATGCCTTTCTCATTCATAAGAGTGTACATGGTACAGTAGCTCTGTGTAAAGTACCATTAATATCTCTGCACCTCGCATCAAGCTAACAGATCCAAACAGCTGTCGCTTGTGATTATTCAGCAAACAGGTGCAAATCTGTGCCATGGCAAGCACAGGTGAAAAGCCAGTGTAAGAGAGTTTAAACGCAACCTCCTGGAAACTCACATACACAATAGAGAAAGCTGTATTATGGGTAAAACCCATAGCCTTGCTTAGGAACCGTTTAATTCAGGGTAACATGGCTGAGCCAGATTAAATCACTCCAAGGAGTCATCTGGTGGCACAGCCGAAACAAGTCAAAGAGAGGGTCTCACCTCCTTTACTCAAACATCACATTCAAACGAACCACGGTATATCCTCGAGCCCAAGGCCTAGAGGTAATCCATCCATCAGTTCCCTTCTGCTTGCCAATATCCTGTAAGGAAGCCCGCTGTGATGAACTGACCCGTCAGCAGTCTTATTGTAGCACCGCTAAACACTGCTGCCAAAGTGCTGCCAAAAGCCCCTTCACCTGCTACTACACTGATAATCACAATAGCATCATATAATACTCTATATATTATGCGAGTTCAGTTCCAGTTCCTGAGTCGTGTGGACGTGTCTCACCTTTGCTGGCCATTTCTGCTGTTTTCACGCCAAACCCCCTCTCCTCCCTGCACTCCTCAGACCCAGCAGGCTTTTTTTGGCCAGCCCTAGCACTGTCAGCAGTAAAGAGCCAACCAGACCTAATTATATCCCCCACCATTTGAACACCCCATCTTTACACACACACACACACACCACATGCTGTTACAGACAAAACCACTCCCTACTTCACTCCCCAGAGCCACTCAGAGCTCTAGGACTTCAACATGGGCCTGTGTGTAGAGGGGTCTTGAAGCTGTAGTTCCTTAAACTGCTTTACCCAGCAATAATTACAGCTAATCAATGCTCATCTAGGGTTGTTGGTAAAAGATTAACTGTCAGCCATTGATATTTAACGAACATTAAAATGGGTCTTGTTCTTCACAGCAATTACTTGCTCAACTGAATCACAATTTATTTTAGTTATATCTTTGCAAATGATGGGCTGTATTCAGAATTAGAGACTTGTAAAGTTGTCTTGAAATTAAACTATTTAGGGAAATTATAGGTTAAAATAATTATAGTGTTTAAAGAAGCAGTTTGTGATTTCCAGAGACCGATGCTGCCTGTGAGGTGAATTGCTATTACATTATAAATATTTTCAAGCCGTTCCCGTTCCCCATCTGACCCCAACTACCTCTGTAGAAAATATGTATACCTCTTGTGTTACCTGCTCTTTTCCACCTGTGGGCTGTGTTAGTTTCCTATTAACACAAATATATACAGAACTGAAAAAAAACACTAGTCAAATCAATTGCATGGCAATATAACAAATTTATTATAGATTATGATAGGTCTTTTAATCAGTACAAACTGCACCATAAACTGTACATGGCCATCTAATGAGGGTAATATTGTATAATGGTAGTACAAGCGTTTCAATAATCTTTCAGTGCAGTCAACTTTTGCCAACATCAGGCCACAGAGATGAGTCAGATGGATAAAAATAGCCTTGATGTGTCCGGAAATAGCATCTTAATGTCTGAATAACCCCTGGATGCAGTACAGAACATGGCAAACTGTGTTCCTTGAATAAATCTGTCTCTGATGCATCTATCTGTCTCTGATGCATCTTAGATGAAATATTAATGAGAGCTTAGTGCTTTCAGTTTCCATTTGTCAGTTAGGAAATTCAAAAAAAAAATGGCGGATGTTGTATAATCCAGTCAGCCACTGGCTTTCTCTTATGGCCTTGCGAAAACTGGGACTTCCTCTTCTTTAGTGACTATATATGTGGTTGTTATAAGCCAATGTCCTTTTTTAGTAAAAGGTCATTATTAAGATCTTGAATTATGTCCACACTATGGTCTGCTCAATATAAAATTGTTTTTTAATCCGTACTCATAATGCATGGCCTGCTGTATGGCCTCCTGGTCTACAATAACAGAGAAAAGGGAGAATAAAAAAGGAACCAGTGACAGTGACACAGAGATTGTGCATGCATGTGTAAAACAAGGAGGAAGGAGGGGAACAGCAGGAAGGGATTGGAGGACAGAAATAGCTCAGCCAATCAGAAGGATGACTGGCAAATAACAGGTTCGGGGAGAAGAGAGGGAAGGGAATAGCACTGAGAGACAGAGCAGGACGAAGACAACAGCAGAGCAATTTGTACAGAACGGTAAAGAATGAGGATAGGTTAGACTCCTGAACACAGCCAGTGATGGGTAGACTATCAAGAGTCAAGAATCCTGGATTCTATTATTTGCTGATGTTTGGAATAACAGGATCAGTCTTTGAGGCAGTCATGCTCTGAAGGCCCTCAGCAGCAAGGCTGCACACAACAGCCAAGGCACATACAGAAGCACAGGGGCGGAGGCTAGGAAACAGGGCCTGAGGATTTAGACACTGATCAAAGACAGCATGAGAACATCCAGGAAGGGAAGCGTGGAAATGCCAGCTTTTGTCCGGCAGCTGGTGAAGGAGACAGAGAAACGGGTCACCTCGTTTTTTAAAGGGGGGCGGGGGGGAGGCGGGGGGGAGCCGGCTGAAGGTGAGGAGGCTGGAGAAGAGGAGGGGGTCATCCCTAGTCCTTACCTCGAACGCCCTGTGCTGGACAAGTATTTTGAAGAGGGCTGTGCCTCCTGGGGCCTCACCTATGCTCTGGGCAGCATGCAGGGCTGGAGGGCTCACATGGAGGACTTCCATAACTGCTTCCCCCAGCTGGGTGGAGAGCTCTCTCACTGGGGCTTCTTCGCAGTGTATGATGGCCATGCTGGCAGCACAGTAGCTGAACACTGCTCACGAAACCTGCTGGAGCACATACTAGGTACAGGTGAGTTAAAAGCTCTCTTACAACCCATTAAATTGCTTCATTTCTTTCTGGCAGGGTGGATAATTATGAGGTAAGATGTTGAACCTGTTGTATGGCTTTTGATATCTATGACTCATTGGGAGCATCAGCAGTATTTTAGAGAACTTGCTATGCACGATTACAGTAAATTGCATCACTCTTAGCAGAGGAATGTTGCTTTATATGCTAAGTGGCATGGATAAGCAACTCAGAATGTTCAAAAGCACACCACCAGCACAACTTTAATAATGCAAAATGCAATTTAGTAACCTGATGTCAGTAAGAAAAAGCTGGCACTTTCATACAATGCAACTTACAATTGAGACAGGATACAGTTGAGCAGTTAAAGGTTAAAAGTCTTGCTCAAGGACCTAACAGTGACAGCTTGACAGCTTTAATCACTAGCTCAAAGTATTAACCACTGAGCCAGCACTGCCTGTGTCAGTGCATAGAGCCCACCCTCTAACCATAACCTGCATAACTGTCATACAAATAGAGTGGGGCAAATTTCTACAATCTAACAAGGATGAAACCATGTTGTCATGATTTGAATAGCCCAACTGTCACGTTCCTATTCTCTTTCATCTTCTAAATGATGGATAACAGATAGGACATATATCATGTTTCTCATGGATGGTCTTCAGTCATTACTTCAAGAATTTGTGACATTATTGCTAATATTTATCTGCTACAAAGATTATTAATTTAAGCTGCTTTCTGTTATTGCATTAGTAAATGCATCCTGACTTCTTCTTACAGGTAAGACCAGGGCAGAGGAAGATGTGGAGCAGGTAACTGAAGGCATAAGGGAAGGCTTCTTCCTGATGGACAAACACCTCCATGCAATGGCCTGCCGTGAGGGTTGGGAACGCGGTGGCACCACTGTGGTCTCCACTGTGATAACTCCACACCACATCTACTTTGCAAACTGCGGAGACTCACGGGCAGTTCTGTGCCGTGCCGGGCGTGTGGCCTTTTCGACAGAAGACCACAAGCCATTCAGTCCTGGTGAGAAGGAGCGCATTGAGAATGCTGGCGGCTCAGTCAATTTCCAGCGTGTTAATGGCTCCCTGGCTGTCTCCAGAGCTCTTGGCGACTTCAGCTACAAGTCGGTCGAGTGGCGCCCAGCTACTGAGCAGATGGTTTCTCCAGAGCCAGAGATCTCAGCCGTGGAGCGCTCACCGGCAGACGAGTTCATAGTCCTGGCATGTGATGGTGTTTGGGACACAGTCAGCAATGAGGAGCTCTGTGCATTCGTCCGCAGCCGACTGCGAGTGTGTACAGACCTGCGAGACGTCTGCTCCCAGGTCATTGACCTTTGTCTCTATAAGGTAGGCCTGTACTTAATAAATAACAGTAGAAAGCAAATTGCTGAAAGTTCAACTATTAGACTTCATTTAAATCTATAATTGGATAACAGTTTCTCTCTCTAAATAATGTATGACTCCTACGAGGCTTCTGTTTCACACTTGAGAACTGCAAGGTGGCGTTTTGCTAATGGATGCATTTAGAAACCAGCAACACCAATGCTTCATATTTTGTTGGCATGACTGTATTTAGAGCACCACAGAAGACTGAACACCCACACATACTCTTTCACAAGTCTACAGTGTCTTAGTCTGACTTGAGCTGGATGATTATGTAAGAGAAAGGATGACCTACTGGCTACGAGAGGCTTTAGAGGAGAGTCAGTAAGCTCTATTTTGTGATGACAGTACCACAGATTCAAAGCAACTCTCTAAGCCACAAATGGATAATCTACTTTTAGCCAGAGGGCAAAATTAGGACATTTAACATAGCAGAGAGTAGTGTCAGGACACACGGCCAACACAAGCTCAGGGTACAACCTGCATGTGAGTCATAGCATAATAAATGATCACAGAAGCTGTAACCCAGTGGCGTTCTTTGCCAAATGGTGTAATGATGTAATCTTAATGTCAAACACTAAGCCCATATACTGGCAGACTTTCTTTTCAGACTTTTCTTGTGTGTGCATACTTATTCCAAATTCTACACACAATTGTATAGAGTTCATTTCCTGTAAAAAGTAAATTTTATAAACACAAAAAACATTACAAGGGCATAAATGATTATTTTCACTGTCCACTTTTTTTTTTTTTTTTTTACACCTGTACACCTGCATATTCATACAGTTAGCTAATCAGCAGTCATGTGGCAGCAGCACAATGCAAAAATCATGCCGATATGGGTCAAGAGCTTCAGGTAATGTGCACATCAAACATCAGAATGAAGAAGAAAAATGCGGTCTTTGTGACTTTGATCATGGCATGTATGTTAGTAACAGAAGGGCTGGTTTGTGTATTTCAGAAACTGCTGGTCTCTTAGGATTTTCACACACAGCAGTCTCTAGATTTTACACACGATGGTGCGAAAAACCCCCAAAAAACATCCTGTGTGTGAAGGATGTTTGTCTGTGTGTCTGCAGGCTTAAACACCTTGTTGATGAAAGTGATCAGAGGAGAATGACCAGACTGGCCTGAGCTGACAGGAAATCTATAGTAACTCAAGTAAGCATTTCAAAGCTTGAGGTGGATGGGCTACAACAGCAGAAGACCACTTTTTCTTTATTCTGAAATTAGATGTGAACATTATCTGAAGCTCTTGACCTATATCTGCATGATTTTTTTGCATTGCAATGTGGTCTTCTGCTGTTGTAGCTAATCCACCTGAGGGTTTGAGGTTTTGTGCATGCCGAGATGCTTTTCTGCTCACCACAGTTGTAAAGAGTGATAATCTGAGTTACTATAGACTTCCTGTCAGCTCAAACCAGTCTAGCCATTTTCCCCTGATCCCAGAGAACTGCTGTTTTTTTGTTTTGTTGCATCATGCTGTGTAAACTGTAGAGACTGTTGTGTGTGAAAATCCCAGGAAATCAGCAGTTTATCAGATACTCAATAAACAACTCAATGCCATGATCAAAGTCACAGAGATCGCACTTTTTTTATTCTGATATTTGATGGGAACAGTATCTGAAGCTCTTGACCTGCATCTGCATGATATTTTGCATTGCACTGCTGCCACATGATTGGCTGATTAGTTGACTGCATGAATGTGCAGTTGTACATTGGTTCCTTATAAAGAGGATGGTGAGTGTATATGGATTGTATTCATGAAACATAGATTACAATTAGACATGCAGAATTACAATGCATAATATTACATTTTATGGCATCAAACAGTTACATGGGTGACACAGTAGCGTGATTAGCATTGCCACCTCACAGCTCTAGGTTCCCCAGTCCGAGCCTGAGCTTAGGTAACTGTCAGCATGGATTTCTTCAGGGTTTCCTTCCTTAATGCAAAAACATGTCAGTAGGTGGATTGACTATGGTAAATTACTCCAGGTGAAGGGCTAAAAACCTTGGGCTTACTTCCTCCATAGTATGACTTCTTCTCTTACGTTGCTCCCCAGGGCAGTCTTGACAATATCAGCATCATAGTGGTGTGTTTCCCTGGCGCTCCCCAGCTTTCTCCTGAGGCACTGCACCAGGAGGCGGAGTTAGAGGACTACTTGGAGTCAAAAGTTGCTGGTGTGTAATAAAGTCTATATAATTACACTTAGAGACACTTTCTTCGTTCAGAATGTTTATAGATACTGTTTACAGATATTTCACCACTGTTATTTTCACCACTCTATTTTTGGTTAGTAGCTTTTTACTGTTTTTCACAAAGACAGACATAAAATGCTGCCTTTGCTTTACCTACTATGGCCATAGCACACACTAAAATAACGATATTTAAAAAAACAAGCCAAACTGTAAATCATCGTAAATTTGTCTCTAATATTTGTTATTATTTGTTACCTCTAAAGTCAGCCCTCTCACAAATTAGCGTCTGTAGAGACCAAAAGTTTGTGTCCACTACCAAGTGCTGTTTTTTATTTCAGTAGTTATACAAAACCTTGACAAGATTCCAGCTTTCTGTAGTAATAGTAGTAAAAAAAAAATCTAAATTTAAAAAATTAAATAAAATTTATTTTTATTTATAACTTTAAACATTTATGGATTTTGTTTGATTTTAATATCTACAAAAAAATTAACAAGGAAAGAAAATCACAAGAAGTCAGATTTCAAATCCCGTTGTTATAGTGTGTAATTCTAGTTGTTATAGTGAGTAATAGTGAAATTATTAAAGTACTGACACCTGATAGATAGATAGATAGATAGATAGATAGATAGATAGATAGATAGACTACATCTGCAATAATTAATTATGTACACTACAGTTACTCCATGGATCCTTCTTCTAGACAGACAGACGGACAAAGACCTACAGATAGAGACAGCCAGACTTCTTTTTACAGCAGCCACGTGAAAAACACAGAACAAAATACAAAACAAAACAAAGTAGGAAGCCATAAGATAAAAATAAGTATAGATATAAAAAGTTAAATATACAGGAAATAAACAGGACTAGCATGTGGATTATTAGATATAAGCACTAAATGTTCCATATACTGCACATACGTGTATCACAAAATATTCACAACCTGTATAATGTTAATATATCACGGTATCAATATCTAGTTCTAACTGCCATCACTGAAAGCTGATGAATTGCACGAATTCCTTCTGGACAGAAATCTTCGAGGAACTGAGTGGAAGAGGAGACGAGCCTGATCTTTTGTCAGTTCTTACTGTTCTGGCTTCAACGGAGATCCCTGGCCTACCACCAGGGGGTGGCCTCCAGAGCAAGTAAGGCGCTTTGCACTTTGCCTGCTCTCACAATGTGTCATCAAACAGGCAAAGCTTGTTTTTGCTGTCTGATGTTGCTTCTTTAATTTTCTTACGAGGAGCTATGAAGTTAATGTGACTCACAAGTAATAGAAGTCCAAACCGCACCAGTTTTTCAGTGATTCCGCGCAGCTGTGCTGATGTGGTTCAGGACACAGAGGATTTATTCTGAACTGAACTCCACTGTGTAGTAGCACAGTAGTAATTTTTCTTTTTTTTTAACCAGTCGACCAGAAATTCAAATAAGTAGTCGCCACACTCCAATGAACATAAATTATATTTCCAGCTTCAGTGCTTTTTATGCTACACTGGCAACGATGAAAGTAAACAAATCAGTTCAAAAAATGCAAATTAATAAATATATAAATAGTAAATAATAATTAATTGTCATGTTACACTATTAAATGATGTACCGATTTTAAAATGCGCTCGTTTGGATGAGCTCAGCTGAAATCGCTGATTATCTGAAATTGTAAAACGGCGAGGAAACTCCTTACAGCATAACGATGATAAAATCCTAGCTCAGTGATGGATGGAGGATGCAATATCTACAGCAGTTCCCCTCTGCCCAGCTAGCCGATATCCACATTAGAAAATGCTTTTCTAGTCTAGCCTAGTTAGCCCACTTAGCACAGCTTTGTATCACTCTGCCTCCCCGGGTCCATCCCTCAAATATAATTCAACTTAAAACAAGGAATAGTTAAATCCAATTATAATTAGTTCCAGTTAAACCTTACATCTGTAAACATGGACTGTCAGTGCTGTTTTACAAATTAATTGAACAACTCTATGATGATGTTTAAAGCAATTTATGTGTTTATGGAAAAGGTTTTGGCTCAGATCTGACTTCCATTACTTGTTAGCAACAGTAGCATTGTAGCTACCGTATAAAACTAAAGAAGCAAACTTCAGACATCAAACATGTCTCAGCTGATTGACTGATTTTTTATTTATTTGCTGAGCCATTAAAAAAAAATAAAATTCATGCATTCAGCTTCAACTATTCTGATTGCCATTCTTTTCAAGTGTAAAAGCTCAAATTATAGATTAATAATTAAAAATATATATTATTGTACTATCCTATATTATATATTACTATTAATATAATATATTATATTACTGTATTTATTGCTATTATCTATTATTTTAGTCATATATTATATTACTTTCATACTTTTTGTGCACTTTATGACATTTTGCCTAACTGATATCTTACATATTGAATTTTGCAGACGAAACTGTATCATCTCTGCTTACTATCAGCAAAAGGAGGCCCGTAAAGCTAGATTAGCCCAGGTAATATTATCTGTACTTCATCATTTCAAAATCAAACATGGAAAAACATGGTTATTATAAAATTATTATATAAATCAATCCTAGTTCTAGACATTTTTACTAACATATTGTCTAAAATTATTCCACTGGCTGACAGTTTTGCTACTTTCAAGACTATATTTCTGCCAGTGGAGAAAGAATTTCAAACATGAAATGAGTAAATATGTATAGAAATATGTTAATAAAATATAATATAATAAAAAAGAAATATTATAATTAAAAAATGAATATTATATAAATTCTCCTGTTAAGATAGCAATTTTTGCATTGAATACTTTATTGCACTCCACCATATTAAGAATATACATGCAAATACCATGTGCTTTGTGCTCACGTAATTAATAACCATATTATCATTTATGTTTTCAGGAACTTGGTTCTGCAGATTCAACTTAAACTCGTCTCCTAAACCCTTACTATAGATGGACTGACACCTAGTAGTCGTGTCGTCTGAAAAAAATCTTTCTATTATGAGTAAGAAATGGTTTTATCTGATTGCAGCCAACAACCTTTGCATCGCTTTCGTATTTTTGGGGATGGGGGGAATCTCTCAGTTAGAGGTAGCTAGAAGGATTATTCCAAACCACTCACTTCTCATGATAACTAATGAATGTAATGTATATGTACTTAGGTTTCTGACATATTTCCAGAATGATTTCCTATATATGATAAATATATTCAATGTAAAAATGGAAACACTCAGGTAATTTGTAAAGACTTTAAAACAAAGACTTTTGGAGTTTTAAAGAAATATACTGATGTTAAATTGAGTTTTTTTGTAGCATTGAGTCTCACTGAGCTGGTCAGAATGACAACGCGATGTTCTTGATTAGCCGTCTTCTGCATGTGAATGCTGTACAAGTATCAGATGCAGCCACATACAGTGAGCTCTGTGAGATTTCCGAACATACAGACCCACATCGCAGACACTCACGAAGATCTTCAAATGTCTTTTCCTATAAATTGATCTGATGTTTGCATGATCTATATTGTGATGCCTTACTGACCACTTATAAAACCAGTTAGATGGACAGCGTTAATATTATTAATACATTTCCTAGTGTCTATTCAACAAATTTAATTCATTATTGTATAATGTTATGTGAAATGACCTTTGTGCATATTTTACACATCTTGTATATGGGCAACGTTTGTGGTAATGTAAAGGTCAAATCCTCAAAAATAAAGGAATAAAACAGAACATCTGGTTAATAACATGCAGGTTTATTTGTAGCAGCTGTTGCCTTATATATTACGAAGTATCACCTCAGTCTCCATGCGTAAAGTTTAACAAGTGAAATAGCTGTTTTCTAAACTTTTTAGATGCATCTAGTCATTGACTTGTTTATATAGCTTTTTAAAGAGCAGTGCGTAACTTTGAGGGGTTCAGGGATTTAGTGACCTCTCTAACAGTGATGTGTTATTTCAAGCCATTCACGGTGGAACATTCTGTAATGTCAGTTGTGCTATGAGTTGCAAGTCGATACACGTTACACAATTTTGTACATAATGTTTTTACGTAATGCGCAAGGTTGTGGTGTCAATCTGCAATGACAAGTTTAAAAAAGCTAAATCTGACCCAATCTGGCCTTCCAGAGCAACCCACAGCAGCATAACAAAGTCATTCTTGAGAATATTATTTCTTAAATAAGTCAATAATGTGACTTCATTTTCGACAAAGTTACATACTGCAACTTTAAGTTATAGTTTATTCATTCATTTTACAAAGGAAGTTCATTCTACTGTCCAGCAGTACCCAAAGCAGTATCATCTACCTTTCCCAAGAGCACAGTAAAGGGTTAGTCCCATGGAGCATCCTGGAACCTTTGGTTTTCAGTCCAGTCATCAACCAGGACTATCCCGTCAATCCTGGGATTCACGCTGACAAGGTCTGGCTTTTGCCTGTCTTAGCAAGCCATCTGCTTTCTAAGATAATTGAAGTTTGGATTCCAGTAGAGCAATGTGTTCTGGATAAATGTATCTTCACACTGTGAGTGGTACACAGTTATCCCAGGGTTTCTCAATTCCAGTCACGAGGACTCACTATTCTGCACAGCTCAAAGATTCCCTGCTCAGAACACACCTGATCCTACTCAAAACATGACAGGGTGTGCTGTTAGAGGAAAAATAATCAGCAATGCGGTAGTGTGATGTGAAGCAACACAAGTTACTATTACCACCCCAAAGCTGATGATTTTATTCCTCTTTTTTTCAAGGCTAATTTGTTTATATTTATTTAAAAATGACACTTTTTATACATTTATAGTTACATATAATGTTGTTGAACATCTGTGAAACCGTGTTACCGCTTATGCTTTAGCAGCTATAAATAGTTATTCCCTCAGCAGCTTTTCATTTTTAAACACATCTAGTCCTGTTACTAAGAAACCACAAAGTATACACTCCTCTGTCCTGAAGACTTTCCTGTGTCTGACTGTTACAAAGCTCTGACACTGGAGACTCCTTCCATAAATGTAAAATAAACTTCTCCGTACAGAAAACGTCACCACATCAACAATCAAACACATTATACAAGTCCCTGTGTAAGTTGTTACTACAGAAACAATAATGTACTAGAATTGATAAAATCTTGGCATTTTAATGGAAGCTGTTGAAGACAATGTATATATATATATATATATATAGTGCATCTTAGTTTATTATGAGATAAAGGCTCATAGACTATCTGATAAACTATCATTATTATAAAGCATGGGTTAGTGGATCACTACTCCACCTAAACTTTTAGCCTCGAGGGGGCACCAGCGTGTAACTCCTCAGCTTACACTCTTGAATACGTCATGAGAATACTCTGTGTTTGGTAACATCATCCTGTTGATGCTGTTTTAACAATAGGGCCACCAGTGTTCCTCAGAGTGAAACAACAAACAAGTAAGGGAAGATGTGGAAGCCGCACACAGGCTACGGAAGAAATACGGCATGCAAAATGCCCATGAATCAGTTTTCTGCCTTTTAAAGTGTTCATTCTGTAGATATGTGGTACTAGTACTAAATGAGAAGCTATTTACAACATAGTACAACATAATATCTACAATATCTGCATGTTTAACATTCTGTCTCTAGATATAGTACAGCTCTATGTACATTTTTTATCTTAGACGTATAAAGTGTCTTTAAAAGATTCTTTTCTGAGAATGACACGACGGCGGCTGCACGGCTCTCGTAAATCAGTCTGTATTCCTGAAGGGTTGCTGAAGGAGCTCTCCAGAGGCCCAGTCTGATTGCTCACAGTATAAACCAATCACTTCAGCTGTCCAAAGTGACTCTCGGATGAGCCGATACAATTGCAGCGCTTCAGTCTTTAACATTTCCACTTGGATCAGATGTGAAACTTTGATACGAGTCTTTTTTAAGAAGAGGAAAATTGTTCACGCATAAACCAACATCATGATCACGTCTGTGACGTGTTATCAACGAACTACTTACCTAATTAGGCAGTGTTTCTAACATAGACATTATCCAGACTTTAACACACATCCCAAAATCTGGACTTTGAATAATTTGATCACACCATCAGACTCATCTGTATACATTAAAAAAAATCTGTATATATTAAAAATCACAATAACGTAATGTTTCTGTCATTCAAAATGTTGTCAATTAGTCATGTTTTGATTTTTAGTTTTGCACAGGAGCTACATGTAGGTAACAAGTCATTCAAATCTTTTCCACTCCTTTATTTCTAAACTCATGTGCAAACATTCACATGCATATTTAAGTCAGGGGTTCTCAACACTTTTGCAGCTAGGGATCCCTGTAACTGAAAATGAAATCCACACACCCCCTCAGTACAGATTTATTTCGTTAATAAATGTTAAATATTGTGCCTAATTACTGCAGTTTATTTCTAACCTTTCCATAAAAAGAACACATTAGGTTCAAGTTTACATTATTTATAGCCCTAACTGCATTGGAGTTATGGAGGTTTGGGTTAAACACGATAAATTCACATAATCAGTGAAACACCCCAATAACTATAAGAAGTCAATAATAAATATAATATGCCTTTGATAATGGTAGGTTGTGATTTCTACCACTGAAAAAAAAACAACAACACACACACACACACACACACACACACACACACACAGATCCCCTGGTTGTGCATTATGGACTCCTTCACTTTGAGGACCACTTCTTTAAATAATATCATTACGTAATGCAAAGTCATTTTTAAACAAACTATTTTGGAAAATCAGCTGTAGTCTGTATTAACCCATTTACATTCAAAGCGGAACTATTATAATCTATGTCATTTCCAGTTTTCTGGTACAATTCCACTTTCAAACTTTGGGAGTTGGGTCCACGCAAGTGGAATGATGCCAAACTAAGGTTAGGAAAAATTTCAGTTTGTGTTTGGCTACATGGCAAAGTCCCACTGTGTCCTAAAGCACCTCAGCAAGTCTGTGTGGCATCACTGAAGAACTGGATGTGGTTTGAGGATATTTACACCAAAGATTTTAGGTGGGGAAGACATCCTTTTCTGTATTTGCTACATTAGCCTAGCTCCAGTGCAAGACTAAAGAAATAAAATTCAAATACCAAACATATCATGGATGATTGGTGTGAGGAAATTGTCTGTTTCCTTTTTCTTTAAAACAAGTAATGCTAAATACTAACATACAGTAAGTAGCTGGTTTTCCTCAAACATGTTTAACAGACTAAATCTTGCCTGAATAATGTAATCAGGAACAAGTCTGGTTTTATTGCAGACTTGATTCATTTTTATTGACAATTTCTAAATTCAATTTCCCCACTAAACCACTCCTCTAACCTCTAGCAATGTTTAAATGTTTCTCTTTCCTATTCTGCTTATTCAAGAAAATACACCAGATGATGCTAGACCCTATGATCCACTGTAACTACCTGTCGACACTCGTCTCTTGCAGGCGGTTATTCATAATGGCGAAGGCTCCCACTCCAACAGAAAAGCCGTTCTGACGAACATGGCTCTGTCTTGGGTTTCCGTGGGCGGTCTCTGAGAGCTGCTTCTGCAGAATGGCCAGAGAAACCTTGTTGGCCATAAAGTCGTTGACAGAGATCATTTCTCCTGAGAGTCTGTGCCCTGTGAGATAACCTCCATCTGGCCCCAGGCCAGGATCAGTCTCACTATCACACACTGTTTCCACTGATGCATTAGTGAAGCGCTGCTTCCGCGCAGCCTCATTGGCAGGGGCTGGGTGTACAGCATTGCGCTTCTGTGCCCTCTGCCGAGGGTTTCCGGTGATGGGGTGCTGGCTGCGCCGCTGGCTGGGGAGGCAACAACAGCAGCATGCTGAGCCTTGCCTTCTGTAGGTACGTCCTCGGCAGGGACACTGCAACCTGCTGCAGTCCAGCTTCGCCAGGATCCAGTTTAGGGTCTGCTTTATGATGATGGAAATGACATTAAAAAGTGAATAGATGCAGCAGACACCCATGAGGATAAAAAGACAGTTCCCTAGTCGATAAGCCTCCTGTGCCTTGTAGCTCTCCCTCTGGCTACTCACTAAGTCTCCAAAGCCAATGGTGCTGAAGGCCACGAAGCAGAAATAGAGTGAGTCAAAGTAATCCCAGTCTTCCATAGACGAGTACAGCGCTGAGGCGCAGCAGGCAATCAGCAGTGCCGCAACCCCCAGGATGAGCATCACGTAGTAGACGGAGGGCTTCCAGCCTTCCAGGCTGTCATCCTCGCTGTGAGCCTCCTCTCCTCCCACACCGGCACGCCGCAGCTGCCTCTCGTGACACCAGCGCATGATGTATGCCAACATGGTGATGATGCGTTCCAGGAAGAGGTTGAAAAACAAGATGGTCGCTGCACAACCAATGAGTCCATAGAATATCAAAAACACTTTGCCGCCTATCGTCACGGGTGTGGTCATGCCAAAACCTGCAAATAAGCAATGCATCAGCATAATGGATCTATATGGCTTTTTAAAGTAGTGATGTGTTTTTCTGAGCACACTCTGCTGCTTATAAGGGGAATTTCAACTGCACTGAATAATAACATTTTAATGGAGTCTCAGCTCCACCATCATCCAAACAACCTCATTCCTCTGTCGAAATCGTATATGGCTATTAGTTGCCTTTTAAGGAAAAGGGGTGGAGCAAAATTCATTTTGGGGCAGAAAGAATATAGCCTGAAATGAAGAAACACCCCGGATCCATTATATACTAATATTGCAAATCACAGTTTTCTAAGGTATTTTTAAAATTAGATAATGACAATGTATGAAGGGTATATGAAGATTTAAAGTATCTTACTACACCTTAAAATATCCAACTGTTCAGCTCGGTCTTGGTGTTGGATGTCACTGGGAAAAGGCCTTAAAATATAAAAAATGAATGGACATTAATGGTGTGAGACTCAAAACAAAACTGACCTATTGTGGAAACCACGGTACCGACAAAGTAGAAAGCCCCGGAGAAGTCCCAGCGAGGTCTCAGAGCGTCCACGCGTATGCCTGTGACGAAGGCTTCCTCATAGTGCCTCAGCAAAGCCTGCAGGCTCTCCACACTCAGCCTGTGCTGCCGGGTGAAGTTAGCCAGCTGTTCCTCCCAGCGCTGGTGTGCCCGCAGCTCAGATGGACGCTCGAGGGCAGAGAACACCAGCGCCCCACAGAGCAGGTACAGCAGGATGAACGCCGCCAAAAGGCCAAAGCGAGCATTGTCCTCATTCAAGTGCAGAGGGAAGCAACAGCTGCTGCTGGCATCCGGCCTGCGAGGCATGACTTAAGGACCAGCAGGAAATGACACGGCCAAGCAAGCACACACAGTCACAAAGCCAGCATACATATGCACACGCACACATGTAAAAGACACACAAGAGCCTCGTCTACATGAATGAGCTAAAAATAAGGATGGACTCAGAGGGTCTCTCCAGGCTGTATTCCTCCTCTTCAGTGATTCAGAATATGATCAGTTCCTGAGGCTTCACGAGATGCCGTTCTGCAAAGTGTGGAACACTAAGCTGCAGACCAAATCCTGATCGCTATCTCCTGCCATGGCCGTGTCCAGTTTTGACACATTCCTCTTTAGGAAGCAGTAGTGGGTTCTTGATGAACCGACCACCTCCTGCACCATCATCTCTGCAAGAAAAACCATCAATGACTGGGGTCTCCTATGTAGTGACATCATGTAGCAATGAAGAAGGACAGGACTGGTTTTTATTTATTTATTTATTTATTTATACATTTAATATCCTGATAAGTAGAATAATAATGTAGGATATTGTTCTACACTTGTACCCATGACAAAATCCTAATT
>CM074959.1:12300667-12319057 GCA_037577455.1 Pangasius macronema | reverse complement strand
CCTTGATTCTCGCTGATATTTTTCCAACATAAAGATTTGTCCAACATAATAAAGATAAATAAAGGATAAATAAAGAAAAAGCAAAATGTTTTCTTTTATTTAGAAAATACTTACTAGAGTATCCTGTGCATTCCAGTGTGTTTACATCTACAGTTTTGAGAAGTGCAACAGTGCAAATGCTGGACCTTTAATAGGCCTGTAACAGCAGCGCTATGCTAATGAGGAAAGAGATTCCTGAAATGCAGCCCTATTTTATATAGAAGTATTACTACGATTCTTATTTCTTGTTATAAAAAGGCAGTACTTCACTGCATTATATAAGTGCATGTAAATACAAGTTAACAGCCATTACTGGGTGTGTATATATTGGTGCACAGCTTCCATATTGATTATTATTGCACTCTTGATAGAAGCAGTGTAAACTCCCCAGAAACATGATGCTAACGTACATTCATTCTCTGTTTCATACACACAATCTAAGGTTATTGAAAGGTAGCTTGAGCTTATTGTGTATATTATTCAGTATAACACAAGTCCCAAAAACTATCAGTTACACTGTATTTCGGTTTAAACTGAGCAATAAGGCAGCTTTACAGATTTATCTTCGATTCCGTGAGGTATGTGGAAGGTTCACGGTAGAGTAATTATCGTCTACAATCCGAGATATTCCGCTAAGAAGACCACCAGCACTTTGGTGAGATTCTCCACCGTATCACTGTGAACCTTGTCTGCACTGTCCTCCACTGTATGCCGATATGACAGGAACGGTGTAGCAATTATGTGTAGCACTGGAACCCCTGCAATTAGCCAAAAAGAACAAGGAACAAGGAAATATTTAGCTTTTTTAGGAATAAGAAGGAGCAAAATGTTTAAGGCCCATCGATTTAGGCTAAACTTCTCATACTTACCTTGCTGAAGGAAAGGCATATGGTCATCATCTACCGGCCCCACAGTTATACCCTTTCTGAAGTATGCCTGCTCACTGGGGTGGGAAGACAGCAAGCCCAGATTATGAAGTCTCTTCTCTTAGACAGAATCAGAGATACATTTAGAACAAAATGATCATTTTATTCATTAAAAAGTGTATTTGTAAAGTGTATAAAAAGTGTGATTCAGTATAACATACAGGATCTTGAAGACTACCACATGCTGGGACCTTTATTATTTATTAAAAAATGGACAGTTTCATTTGAAGCCATTGTAAAATCCTCATTGTACACAAACCTTTGTATGTGTGTACAACCTGTGTATATTCTTTTTAGAACTATTTATACACATGCTCTTTCATTTGCACTGAGTAGTCTTTGTTTTCAAACTAGCAGGTACTTAATCATCTACATAAAATAGTTATTGTTAATGATTTTAATGAGTTTTCAACTAAATAAATTAATTATTATTATTATTATTATTATTATTAGCAGTACTACAGTACTATTAGTAGTAAACCACTCATCTGTGGACCTGTATATCTTATTACAGACAAACCACAACTGATTCATGAGAGAGCCATGCTGTTGTTATTATCTCAGTTCAGGACTAAAATTCCTTCCTTCATTACCTGCCAATACAAGTCGATCAAACCAGCGAGCACTGTTCTCAAAATGATTCACAAATGTCGGACTTGGGGCACCAATCAGAGCCAAGAGAATGAAGAGATCCTGGTAAATGCAAAAACATTTTGTTAATATCAGTTCATAGAGATACAGACGATGAAAAAAACACCCACACACTCTTACCACGGCATGCAGCAGGGTTGTGTGTTCAGAGCCTGGAGGATGTGGAACACGGGACATGTGTTCAGCGAGATGTCGGGAACCGTACAGAGAGTCGGAGGCGGTCCACTCCTCAAAAGCCTCTGCCCCGTCAAAGAAGACCAGCTGCAGTGTCACCTGAGCCATCTTCACAAAGAGCAGACAGGAAGAAGAAGCATTTATTTTTTGTCACCTATACATTACAGTACAGTGAAATTCTTTTCTTTACATATCCCAGCTTGTTAGGAAGCTGGGGTCAGAGTGCAGGGTCAGCCATGATACAGCACTCCCAGAGCAGAGAGGGTTAAGGGCCTTGCTCAAGGGCCCAAAAGTAGCAGCTTGGCAGTGCTGGTGCTTGAACTCCCAACCTTCTGATCAGTAACCCAGAGCCTAAACCAACAATCTGTATTTTATAGCATTTGGTAGTTAGACATTACACAGCAGATGTAGAAACTACTACTAAGATTTTATAATTATAGGTTGTTTCTTGTATGTGGTACCTTTTGGACCTCCTCAAGACATTTAAAAAACCTGTTAATGCCTTTATGGTGCAAATATGTAACCAACATATACAGTCTCCTCCGAAAGTATTGGAACGGCAAGGTTGATTTTTTTTTTTTGTTTTCGCTATACACTGAAGATGTTTAGATTTGAGACCAAAGATATAAAATATGAGACAATGGATCAGAATTATCTAATCAACTAATTGTGTAGCAGCAGTGCTATGCATAAAATCATGCAGATCCGGGCCAGCAGCTTCGGATAATGGTCATATAATGATCAGAATGGAGACAAAAAAAATGTGATCTCAGTGATTTTGACCATGGCATGATTGTTGGTGCCAGATGCCTGGTATTTCTATAACTGCTGATCTCCTGGGATTTTCACACACAACAGTCTCTAGAGTTTACTCAGAATGGTGCGAAACATCCAATGAGAGGCAGTTCTGTGAAAATGAAATGCCTTGTTGATGAGAACGGCCAGACTGGTTCGAGCTGACAGAAAGGTAACTCAGATAATCACTCTGTACAATTGTGGTGAGCAGAAAAGCATCTCAGAATGCACAATATATTGAATATTGAGGTGGATGGGCTACAACGGCAGAAGATCACGACAGGTTCCACTTCTATCAGCCAAGAACAGAAAGCCGAGGATGCAGTGGGCACAGGCTCACAAAAACTGTATAGCTGAACACTGGAAAAACATAGCTTAGTCTGATGAATCTCAATTTCTGCTGAGGCACACAGATGGTAGGGTCTGAATTTGGTGCCAAAAGCATGAATACATGGACACAACCTGCATTGTGTCAAATGTCCAGGCTGGTGGAGGTAGTGTAACGATGTGGGGAATGTTTTCTTGGCACACTTTGATTGTTAATATCAATCAAATATATTCTGAATGCCACAACCTATTTGAGTATTTTTGCTGACCATGTGCATCCCTTCATGGCCACAATTTGCCCATCTTCTAATGGCTACGTCCTGCATGATAATGCACCATGTCACAAAGCATAAGTCATCTCAAACTGGTTTCATGAACATGACAATGAGTTCAGTGTTCTTTAGTAGCCTTCCCAGTCACTGGATACACACACACACACACACACACACACACACACACACACACACACACACACACACACACACACACCCATAGGTTTTATATCATAGTTCATTCACAAGGACTTGCTCCACATAAACAGATTATAGAAGTGTGAAAGTGTTGATATGGTGAAGTTTTCTATAAGGACAAATTTATTTAGTGTTTACTTTCAAAGAGTCTTACAGACAGAAAAAAGGTTCCTTATAAATCAAAACTGTCATGTCAAAGTGAGACAGACAGACAGATATGTAGACAGACAGACAGACAGATAGACAGATAGACAGACAGACAGACAGATAGATAGATAGATAGATAGATAGATAGATAGATAGATAGATAGATAGATAGATAGAACTATATTGTCACTATCATCTTACTTTTTCAGAAGTACTATCATCTTAATTTTTCCCATCATCTATGTTGTCTCTCAGTGTGTTGCAGTCCTGGTCCTGTAGTACCCCTGCCCTGTACATTTTGGAGTTTTCCCTTCTTCCAACACACATTATTCAACCAATCATTTTAATAAGCTAATTAACATGCCCAAACTGGGCTGAAGAGTGTAGTAGAGCAAGTATAACTGTGTAGAACAGGGGTATGCCAGGACTGAGAAGCTAACATTGGACAGACATAGAATGAATGGCATCAAAGCTTCTAAAGCAAAAAGACAGATAGAGCTTCTTAGTCAGTTAGCTATGAGATCCATCAGGCTAAACAGCTTGCATGGCCTAGGCCATAAAGCGTAAACTCCTTTTACACCTTCCCATGTCCCAAAACGTACACTACAGTTCATGCTGTCACATCTGGCAATGAATTTATTCTGTAAACCAGCTCCATAAAACAAATGTAGGCATTATCATTTGGGAATGTCTTTCACCTATAAAGAAACTAAAATATGATGACAACCTTATTGCTAAAAAATGGATTTAGATGATAGATTAAGGTGACTTAGAACTGTTTGTCCTTCTGTGTTTCAGAGAAAGTCATCAATTATTTATCTGAATGATCCCAACACATCATTACTTGGTACAGAAACTCAATTCCACAGGGAAGATGCTAAAAATATAATTTCTCAACCGAGTTCCTCTCACCTCTTTGACATGTAATATGGCATCTACAGTATACAACGACCCAGCATGAAGAGATTTTTGCCTTCATTAAAAAGTAACCTTTTTCACCATTATCAACTTCCAATCTGTTTGAAGTTACTCTATATATTTTATGCAAGTAAAAGACAAAGGAAGTAAATCAAGATGTTAAAGTCTCCCACTAAAGCTAGCCTGACTATTACAAAAATATGAAAGTGAACAGTCTCACTTGTAGTTGGTCATATCTATGTAGTTGGTTATATGCAGTATTACTATTGAGAGTAGGAGCTAACCTTAAGTCAGATAAGTTAGATATGACAGCTAGCTAACTAAATAGTCTGCAGTTGCAGTGATATGCTGGAAAACGTGAGTTTCCATGTTGCTAGCTAGATCAAAAGCTTCAGTGTATGCCACCAATCATCATGAATGTTTAGTAGTGATTTATAAAAAAGTTAGCTTGATAACAAGTTTGCTATTAAATTCTGTGTCACTGTCATCCTGTGTGTGAAATTACATCATCTTTGGAACAGATTGTGAGAATGTAGGGATGCAAAAATAAGCATGTACAATACCACGCACACCCAACAACCCCCGACCAAACCCACCTGAAGAACAGGAATCTGAGGCTATCATGTGCACATGCTCACTGAAACTGGACAGTTGAAGATTAAAAAAAATCACCTGGTCTTTTTCCAGTCTTCAACTGTCCAGTTTTAGTGAGTCTGTGCCCATTATAGCCTCAGATTCTTGTTCACAGGAGTGGAGCCTGATGTGGTCTTCTGCTGTTGTAGCTCATCCACCTCAAGGTTTAATGTGCTGTGTGTTCCGTGATGCTTTTCTGCTCACCACGGTTGTAAAGACTGCTTATTTGAGTTACTACAGGTTTCCTGTCAGCTCAGACCAGTCTGGTCATTCTCTGACTTCTCTCATCAGCAAGGTGTTTCAGCATGCAGACCCTTCACACACTGGGTGTTTTTTGTTTTTCGCATCATTCTGTGTAAACTCTAGAGACTGTTGTGTGTGAAATTCCCAGGAGATCAGCAGTTTCTGAAATACTCAAACCATCCCCTCTGGGACCAACAACCATTCTTGATCTGTATGTGTATGATTTTATGGATTGTGCTGCCGCCACATGATTGGATAACTGTATAAATGAGCAGGTGTACAGGTCTTCCTATTAATGTGGACAGTGAGTGTATATGATTACAGACAGAGATGGCCAACAAAACGTACCTGCTGTTTGAGCATTTTTAGGTGGCTGTCCAGCGCAGTGACCAATTCCAACATCATAGCACAAGGAACAGCTGAGTCACTCGCCCCCACGAACACTTGCTTTGGCTCATTATTCTCCAAAGGTATGTTTTTTGTGTCATAATGGCAAGCTAAAAGCAGTCGGCGTGGAGCCATGGGGTCCAACACTGCCAGGATGTTGGAGAAGTTGATTGGGCCACGAGGGGTTTCAGAGTTGAAGGAATCGATCTGCACTGACCACCCCGCAGAGAGAGAGTCCAGCACAGAGGAAACATGCTGCATTAACACAAAGAGAAGACAAATTCAATAACGCAAAAAAAGTTTGAAGGAATACAACAGAGTTGTTAAACCTAATCTCTATAAACACATCTATAAGGTATGTGTGATTACCACAGACGTGAATTACAGCACATTTCCCTGTCATGAGAAAAAAATTTAAAACCTGATCCCTCAAAAACAACTTATAATGGGAGTCTAAGGGCAGCTGTTGAATTTTATCGAGGGTAAAACTATATAATGTGAATAATAATAATAAAAAAAAACATGTTACACTGAAACTTCTTACACTCGAACACATGTTAGGATGAGACAGACATGAACGAAAGTCTTACCAAAGCTGTTCTTTTCGGGTTTATTCAACTTTCCAATACTGGAACAATATAGAAAAGAGTAGTCCCGGTTTCTTTCACTTTTTAATTAGATTCACATAAGCATGGTAACAAATAGTCAAAAAATAGTCCCATCTCTGAAAGGACACGTTATACATATTTAAAACTTAATTGAAATGCCTTTGAAGAAGAATTCATGAAAGCATTCTACAACAATGTTTATTCACTCCCCAACAACTGCCCACAGGTTTATGTTACAATTATATTACCTTTTGTTAGTGTGTATCAAGTAAATAGATTTTTTTTCTCAGTTTAGGGATATGAGTGTAGAAATGATTTTACATGGTAACTGGCTGTATGTTCTCTGAAGTATTTATTTTTTAATCATACTCTTTTTTCTAACTTTACCTTTCGAACAGTACTGCTACCACGAGAGCCTGGGTGTCGCTCTATGAGGATAGGCTGGAGATAGGCATACCATAGCCGAGCCCAGTTCACCTCAGAGACCAGCCGCTTCACCTGGGCTGCGGTGGGCTTACTCGGTCTATGGGTCAGCTAGGAAAAAAAAAAATTACACACTAACTAAGAAGTGTAGGATAGAGATGCCCAGACTGACATGTTAGATATGTGCATGTGATATTTTGGTATTAAGGTCTTGAAAGCATTATTATTTAATATTTTAATTTTATAGTGTACATTGTCTCAAAGCCGCTTTACACACATTAGTGCCTTAACCTGCAGTGAACAAGGCAAGGTGAACCTCCCTTAGAAAGAGATAAGTAGGAAGAAACTTTATACCAAAATAATCAAAAATAAGAAATAAATATAAATTAAATGAATATTTTTCAGGTTACCTCATGTGAAATATGAATTCAAAATCCTCAAATCCTGTAAATGTTAGCCAGTTGTATATTAAGAACATTTAAGAAACACCAGTTGTATATTAAGAAACACACTCGAAATTCCCATCCCAGCTCATTTTAGCTACCTAACTAGTGCTAGCAGTGAAGAATGTAGAAGAGTTATAAATATACTGTAGTATATTATAATAACAATATACTGAAGTATAATGTAGTATGACCATTTACACTAAAACTATGAGTGTTTATAAATATGACTTTAAAATCCACTCAAGTTAATGTTAGCAGCAGATATGAATGCCAGCGACTTCTGTTTTCCTACTTGAAGATTTCCATATAGGGACTCAAAGATACACCCACATTTCCATCATACATTCAAGCCTTCATGCCTTCAAGACACGTCCACTCATAACTGCTTTTATTTCATATAAGGACTCCACAAAAAGGTCTAATTTCAGACAGGTCTGTATCATCTCAATTAAACATGCAAAACAGAGAGAGATGTGAGTTACCCACTTTATCATGTTTAAGGTCTGGAACTCTGACTGATAAATCTTCGGATCTTCTTGCATCATGGTCAGAGAGCATTAATCCCAGACTCAGAGTCACTGCCAGCAGCACACACAAGCTGAGCAGCAGCATTCTCATTCGGCAAATAGGCGGATGACTGCACAAGCCAAAAACACAGCTCAGCTGAGTGGCCTTGGACCTTCTGCGCTTCATCTCAAACTGTGCAGCAAGTAACACAATCTATGAACAGACACATGAATAGTTAAAAGTTTCATTTACACTGCCAGTTTCCACAACATCAACCGCAAATTCTATTGGAAAATTTCTGCAGAAAATATAACCCTTAATCCAAATTTAGTAGATCAGCCAATCTATGTTCAGTGCCTTAAGTTTGCTTCTTTAGTATTGGATTGATCATTTATCACAGTTGATTAACCTACAAGTAATGGGATCTTCCAGCTACCATTTTAGCACTGTGCAAACTGCAAAACACAGTTTTTAAATGATTATTGTACTGATTGAAGGAAAAGGTCATGCAACACCTATATCACCCATGTCAAGTAATTGCTACCCTAAACTTAATCAATGGTTGTGCCTCCTTTAGCAGCAACAACTGCAACCAAACACTTTCAGTAATTGGAGATTCAGTCTTACATATTGCTGTGAAGGAATTCTGGCCCAATCCTCTTTATAGAATTGTTTTAATTCATCTTCTTTCTGAGCACAGTGGGGTTCAAGTCAGGACTTTGCCAAGGCCACACCAAAAATGTAATTTTTGTTCTTTAGAGCCATTCAGTGGTGGACTTGCTCTTGTGCACCGGATCATTGTCTTGCTGCATAACCCCACTTCAACTGCACTTCAACTTCAGATCACTGACTAATGGTCAGACATTTTCCTTCAGGATCTTTCTAATGGTGGAATAATGAATGCTGACCTTTAGCCTATCAAAATTTGGTAGGCTTGTCATTCCTGAGAAGATTCACCACTATTTGAAGTTTTCTTCATTTGGAGATAATGACCGCTCACTGTGGTTTGCTGGTGTTCCAGAGCCTTAGGAATGGCCCTTTCCAGACTGATCTATTTCAATAACCTTCTTTCTCATCTCCTCTGGAATTTCTTTTGATCACGTGATAGTGTGCTGCTATTTGAGACCCAACTTTACATTGCTGGAAAAGTTCACATTGCTAAAAATATGTCAGTTTCACATGTGGTTAATGTATTCCTTTAATACACCAACTCATACTGCAGGTGTAAGCTATATGCGCATTTTGAACCTATATGTCTGGTGGTCTAGGAAACCTTTTAGATGTTGCTAGAGCTCAATTCTGGCAAACAGACAAAAAAAAAGGCTAAAATTGGGTTCTTCTGCATAATGCATACACTATATGGCCAAAAGTATGTAATGCCCACTCCAAATTATTGTGTTCGGGTGTTTCAGCCACACCCATTGATAAAAGACATGGTACTGTCTTAGGAAGCAACCTTTGCCACTAGTCAGTTCATGAAATTTCTGCTCTGCTGACATTAGGGCCTGAATCGACAAATGCTCTTTTGCACAGCTTCCCAAAGACACACTCCAAAATCTTGTAGAAAGCCTAACCAGTTATAGCTGCATATAGCATTCATATTAATGCTCATGGTTTTGGAATGGGATGTCCGACAAGATCATATAGGTGTGATGGTCAGGGGTCCACATACTTTTGGCCATATAGTGTACTTTAACACCAATACTTTATGAAACCATGGGTTGAACCAGGGACCCTGGAGCTATGAGGTTGAATGTTACATGCTGTCCCATCATGCCAACCAGGTTCGGATCATCATGTCAAGTCAAGTCAAGTAGGATTTAGTGTCATTCCTCTCATCACAGACAGTAATGTTAGGAATGAAATATAATTCCCCCAGAATCAGGGTGCTGCACTCAGCATAACACACTGTCAGACAACAGGATAATAACACTGTGACAGACAGTGCAATGTCAATATATACAGTAAGTACCTATAGACAACAGACTATATAATAAACTACAGTAAACACTAAACAGTACAAGACCAAACTCTACTGCATAGTGGTACTGATTGTGCAAATTCCGTTAGCCTTCCGATTTGCAGAACATTTAAAACGAACTTTTTAGTCAATGATTATTGGATAAAGAGAACATAATTTAATAAATACTGTAGCAATGCCGAGCAAAAGTGCGCAATGTCCCTGTAACAGTTACAGCACTAGTCTGCAGAACACTGAATACAGTATATACAGTAGAGTAGCGCACGTACCTGCAGAGGCACTGAGAGTTCAGCCAGTTTGCTGGGATAGAAGCACCACACAAAGCTCAACCTTGATGCAGTCACCTAGTTTTAGGAAAGGACGGTAAACTGCATCGGCCCTGGCATTTTACACGACTATTCCAAAAGGCATTTTATTGATCAGTTCATATTCCTATACCATTCGCATGGTCTGCCTCCCGAACAATGCACAGCACGCGCGCGCGCGCCTCTCTGCTCGAACACTGTGTGACAGCGATGTGCCGGATAAGCCGTCTGAGTGAACCAGGGGGCACTGACTGTACTGCATCGAAAAACGATTCATGGAGCCAACTGTGCAACTGCGCAAAGCAAAAGATTAGCTTGCAGAAAAGCAGAACAAGAGCTCGTGCATGCACCTTCCTTAAAGAGAGTGGTTATTCATAATCAGTATAAACATACCCCCTACCCAAAAAAGTGTAAAATGTCTTTTATTCTGCCTTCTTAAGATTTGTTTTGTATGACAGCACAAATCAGTAATGTAAAGCTGCGTTTTTACAGTGAAAGCACACAAATATGTAAAATAAATCTTGATAACGATAAACAAATATTAGTAAATTAAATCAAATTTATATATATATATATATATATATATATATATATATATATATATATATATAGATAGATAGATAGATAGATAGATAGATATAGTGTGTGTGTGTGTGTGTGTGTGTGTGTGTTCATAAAATTGACTGTAAGCGCACACTGTAATACATTGGTCACTTAAAACAGAAGTTCTTGTCATCTTTTATGTCTATAATCCCACTGGTTCGTTCAAACGTGAACGAAAACGAATCAGTGAGTCTGAATCGTTTAGTACCGAACTAAATGAATCAAATCACTAAAAAGAATCATTTTCACACATCGCTGCTGTGGGGTCCTGTAATTTGTCTATCGGTTGCCTGTAAGTAACACAAGTAAAACAAGCAAAAGACGAATATGTTCGTCCAGTAAAGTAATTATTCTTTATTTCTGGTGTTTTTTGAATTGCTTAATTATTGACAACTGAGGTGAAATTCACTACAGCTGTATAACATTTTCCGGGTAGTAACAGCATAGCAACGCTGCTGCCAATAAAATAGAATTAGAATGTTGCGCTAGGTTACAAATTCGTTTGATACATAGCGCAAGCGTGTTATTGGTGGTGCGCTGGCCAATCAACGCGAACCAGGAAAATAATTGGTTCTAACTATTTTCACTGCAGCCAATGGCAGCTAAGCAGGAGTGCGAGCGGGACTGTGCCGCTTCTGTCACAATTTATAAAAGGTGTTAATAAAGGTAAGTTAATGAAACAGAAGAAGAATTTATAAATGAAAGATGTAAATTACACTTTGTATATAAATTGTCCAACTTTTTACACTAAGCTGTCAGTCTGGCGCTTTTTTCATTCTTTATTTCTTAAGGCTTTGTGTGGTCAGAAGACAAACTAATGTTAAATACGGATCTGTGGCAGTCACGTGACTTAAAATATTACCTTGCCTCAAGGTTGAGATGTCATTAATTATTTTTAAATTAATTTATTTTTTTGTTGTTGAACTATGTACACAGGTCTGTGGTGCTGGTGAAGCCATGCCGCCAGCCAGTATGAAACTGAAAGACAACTCTTGCAAGATGAGGTGATTAAACAATGTAATAGGCAACAGGTGCTGGCTTCTTGACAGTTTCTATGCATAGATCAGAGAACTGAAGACATAGACATAGGAAATGAGATAAAAAAATGCCATGGAAATACAATATTTGTGAAGTTCTAGAAAAGTTTGGCTGGAAAAGTTGGCCACTGAGGTTGCCTACCTAATATTGTGTAGGTCGACCTTGTGCCGGATTGGTGTCTTATGTCAGAGAAAGCAGCATATTATGTAAGAGACCACTTTCTAGACAAAAATCACAATGAAGGCTCCTGGGTTTTGCAAGCAAAAATAAATAGATAAATAAAAAAATTAAAATAAAAAGAAGCAAATGTGACAGTCAAAGCCTCCAGTGGAACTGTGGTAGATTTTCCAAAATGCCAGTAAACCTTACCAGCTAATTTCCTTTTAAATTTTATTTTAAAATAAATTTTTATTAAAAAAAAAAAAAGGAAAGGTCGTCACACCAGATATTGACTTTGTTTAGTTCAGTACTGTTTACTGCATGTTGTAGTATTTTTCTTTTAAATAGAAAGATTTAATTTCATTGTTTTTGAAGGCATCTTCACTTTACAGCATTTCTTTGCATGTGACCAAATACTGTATATACATGTATGCTTAAGTGTTCTTATATTGTTTTTTATAAGATCCTTAAACTTTGAACTTTTATCATAATCGAAATAGTTATTTAGTGTATTTCTTAACCAGGCATTGATGATAAATGGGTTAGGAATGATTGCAGAGTGTGTTTTAGTCAGTCTGTAAAGGGACTCATTAGATTCATTGTCATGCTACAGCTGACATGCATATAAGTGATGGTAAAATCTGAAAAATATTTCTTGAAACTTATGGGAATCCTTCTTATATACAATCTGTCAATCCAATATACAGTATATAGTGTTATATGTAAATACTAAAATATGATAGGATATGCTGTTATAGGAAAATATTCAGCAACAGGGTGGTGTGATAAATCAGAGTAACGGTTACCACACCAAAGTTGATTTTCCTATAACAGCATTTCCCAATGTGTTTTATTCCTCTTATACCACAGCAATTTGCCAACAAGTACAGTTTTTATTTATTAAACAATGACATGTCATATGTTTTTTCTGTTTATAGTTACATTTAATGTTGTGATACATCTGTGAATCAGGGGTAGGTTTCCCGAAACGTTCATAATGCTAAGTACTAAGAACATTCTTTAATTAATTAATGTTTCCTGAAATCTTCCATAACTAACATAGTAAGTAAAGTCGTTCATAAATGACTGCATGATGAAGTTTCTCCCAATTAGATTGGATGCATTCTTCTGTAAATTTGGGAGACAGAATGTTTCTGTAGACTTCTGAATTTATTCTGCAATAAAGGTTAGTGAGCCCGTACCAGAAGCAGCCATGCAAGCCCAAGCCATTGGGCTATCTCCACTGTGCTTGGCTCGTATGTTTTGGATTATGAGCAGATCCTTTCTTTAATCATGGTTAATTTTGGTCCCGAACTTTTGTTGTGCATCTGTTTTTCTTTACCAATTCCTATCTGGCCTTCTGATTCTTACTGCTGATGAGTGGTTTGCATCAGTCCTGTGGTATGACCTCTATATTTTTTTCTCTCAAGGTCTTCTTCAAACGGTGGATTGTGATACGTTGACCCCTGCCCTGTGGAGATTGTTGGTGATGTCACTGACTGTTGTTTTTGGGTCTTCACAGCTCTCACAATGTTCCTTGTCATCAACTGCTGTTGTTTTCCTTAGTCGACCTGTTTGATGTCTGGTTGTTGATACACCAGTGATTTCTTTCTTTTTCAGCACTTTCCAAATTGCTGTACTGGCTATGCCTATTGCTTGTGCAATGGCTCTGATCGATTTTCCCTCTTTTCGAAGTATCCAAACGTCTTGCTTTTCTTTCATAGACAGCTCCCTAGTCTTTACGTTGGTTTATTCTTTTCAACAACAAATGTAGTATTGACAGGAGAAACCCAGGGCTCAAATCAAGAGTAGACTTTCAGAACTATTAATTGTTTAAACAATCAATATACCAGGACACACCTGGACAACAAGAAACACCTGTCAGACACATGTTCCAATATTTTTGATCACTTGAAAAATTATTAAACAAAAGGTGCCATGTTTTAAGTTGTTTACCACATCTAGATGAAAATATCAGGAAGGGAAAACTGGAGTTCTGATTTATTGTTTGAGAAACCGCAATGTATAAAACCGCAGGCCTCCATACTACACGCACAAACTGCTGCATGCTCCTCACACTACTGCCACCATGGTGCTGAACAGACAGCGCCGTTTCAGCACTACTGTTGTGGACCACAGGAGAGCACGTGGACAGGGGGAAAAGTGGAGGAATGAAGCACATCTGGTGAGAGATAATCACCGCGGCTCCTCACCCTCCCAGAGGAGACTGGAGAGGATAAAAGTTTGGTGTGACCACAGGAAGGCGAGTAGCTTCTGTCTATATGCTGATGCTGACACTTTCCATTCATTATTTTGCAGACAGCAATGACAGTCACGCTCTCCCTGTGCTGTGTGCCACAGCCAAGATCTTTCACCACTGCTACCCACAGAAGATTCCCAGACCTCTGGACACCACACCCTGGTGTCACTCCATGGCACAACACTCGGCCAAGAGTGACCACCACCACGCTCCACCATGACACAGCCCTCACTCCCCTCTGCACCTGGAGACATTTCACACCCCTTATGCACTCCCATTCACTTTTTCCTCTCACTTAAGAAAATAAATGCCTCCCTAAACACCAGCCCTGCTTCAGTCCATGTGTGTGTTCTGCCAGCCGCTGTCACTACACTGGTGGAGAATGCAGGCATAAGTACGGGCCCAGACCTCACCCTGACCATGGACCCCCTACTAAAACACTTGCTCAAGACTAACCTGCACAAGCAGGGGGTCACCCAGAAACTGGTGTGAGGGCACTGAGCAGCCACACAGGAACTGCTAGCCCACTGCAATCTGAATGTGGCCACAGCCACCCCTCTCCCTGATCCTTGTCGAGACGCCCAACTCCTTCTACCTGCACATCTTTGAACGGATTGCCGCCCATGAAGGTTGGCCTAAGGGGGACTGGGCCCGGGTCCTCCTCTCACGCTGTGGATTATCCCCCACCAACACGGCAGCACAGAAATAGGCATATAAGACCGGGGCCAGAACTAGATTTGGGGAGCACTGTCACTTTGGCCCATGTGTGACACACCAGGCGGCCAACAAGGGCAGTTTTGGATGGGAAGCACTAGGAGGACGACCGTCTGAAACACTGTTGAGGGCAGGTGCTACAGATTTAGGAAGGGTCCCAGCAGGGTGAACAGGCTTAACCCACCTCATATTTCCTGATAAGGGAGGGCCTGCTGTAATATCTCATCCAGCATTGGGGTAAGCATGCAACCTTCTGGTGGTCCCCCAATCCAAAATTGACTGGCTGATGCACCTAGCCCACTCTCACCCACTAGGCAGTGACCTGGGGCCCACAACACCCCCCAAAACCTAAGGGGGAACCACGACCCCCCTTCAGTGGATGGCAAAGGCATAAAACAGAAATGCTTGAAAAACCTTGTGGTTTCTGTCATGGCAGAACTTCTCATTCCAGGTACAACATTGAGCAGGGGTTGGTACTGAGGGAGCTGAGGGGGTGGTACAGTACCACACGCACCAACTGCTACACACTCCTCACACTACTGCTGCTGTGGTGCAGATAGGATAGCACCTTTTCAGCAGCACTGTTGTGGACCACAGGAGAGCACATGGCCATGGGGCAGAGCAGGCAAATGAAGCACAGCTGGTGAGAGACAATGACCCTCTCAGAGGAAGGCAAGTAGCTTCTGTCTACGTGCTGAGGCTGACACTCCCTAAACACCAGCCCCTTCTCTGTCTGTGTCTGTGTTCTGCCTGCCACTGCAGTGAGTTGCTACACCTCCATCCTGAAGATTGTTCAGTGTTGGAAAACTTATATAATTTATAGCTTTACCTCTGACTGTTACAAATGCTGACACTGAAGACTTCCATAAATATTAAATAAACTTTTCCTCAACATATTAATAATTAGTCACATTTTTAAAATCTATTTATGCGGAGCGTCCTGTGAATGAGCTGTTGCTATAGAAACAATAACATATTAGAATGAACGCATTACTATAAACCTTTGATTTACAGCTGCAGTATTGTCAAAGCTGCTGTTATAGAAGATTAATCAACACCTTTGGACCAATGAGATTTGAGATATAGTACTGTGGTATAAATAAAAATGGTCAACTGGTAAAGGATCATTGGGTCATTTTAGGGATCACTATTATTGGAAAACAAGCTGGAGCAATAGCCTGAAAGAGATCAGCTGCCTTCTACCTGTTTCTGAGCCAGCCAGTGGACGAGCTCTTTCTAAGGTAACCATGCAATTTAGTACCGAATAATACTCACATGGCTTACACTGTCCACTGCTTTAAAGTGATAAAAAAAAAAAAAAATTCTATATTTATATGTTCTTGCCCACAGAAAGAGACGCTAATCCACATGCTACAATACTTTGACTTTCTCCAAACTCATATTCAGAGGTTACACAGCAACCTCCCTCCACACTGCCTCCCAAAAACCAATGACAGAGGTGCAATTAATTCTTCTTAAGTCATTTTTAAGTGAATTTATTTTATGTAAATTGATTATGTAAGTGGATGTATGTATTGATGTAGTTTTTGTCTGTGTGTGTGTGTGTGTGTGTGTGTGTGTGTGTGTGTGTGTGTGTGACAAGAGTCCGAATCAGAGAGTGAAGACACGGCTCACTCAGAGCCCAGCACACCTCCACGCATATTAAAAGCCAAGCGCAAATATAGCAGTGGTCGCCCCCGCAAGAAAGACACACTGAATTCAGGTAGGCAGTGCAGCTGAGCCTAGTGTTTTTCCACAATGCGCAAAAATGATAATATATAAATGAAAATGATAAGTGTTCACACCAGAAAAAATCATAATGCAGGACATAGAAATCAGAACCTGAGTTTCATCAACATGCATTAAGAATATTTTATGCATCAGGTGTTGAGAGCTTCCCACTCCTATTAATTATCCCATTTGGTATAATATATCAAGGTTTTGGTTACAGAGGAGTATAACTGGCATTCCAAACTTTTCAAGACAAACATGTCCTGGTGCAAACTTGATGCATACCATGTCCTTTTAGCAGTAGGTATTTCATTATTTCATTGGATATATATAACTTTATTTTGCACAAAGTGACACTATGACAGAAAAACATTTTAGTCAATGGCCATTGGACTGTTTTTTTTTTTAAACATTAACATATTATGTGAATTATGCAAATTGTTACGACTGCCACTAATTAGATTACAGATCATGTGATTTATATGCCTATGTATAAAAGTGGTTGTTTTGTGCTATCATGTTCACTGATGATAGCCTATTTGATAAAAAAAATACACTTACTTATTCAATGTCTCTTTAAATTGAATTATTAGCAATATAAATCACAAATGTTTAATTTTATTGTTATTTTTGGTTGCATTCACATTTGTACTCAGACATGTTTATCTTCTGTTTGGTTGTAAACTAAAATACTGTATATTGTATGATGAAAATTTATGCAGAGCTGTATGATGACAAAAATCAGACTCTTCATAAAGAAGATGCTGATAGAAATGTAATGACAATCACAAAAGATGAGTGTCCCCGTACATGGGCTGCTGATGAAACTGTGTGCTCTGCTGAGGACAACAGCTCGCTTCCATGTTCTTCTGATTCCAACTACAGTGTCAGTGCACTTCTGCCAACAACCTCCTCTTCCACAGCAGGTCAGATGATAATTTTGCTTTACTTTGAAGGTATGCTGTTAAACTGGATCATGTATTTTGTTAGTTGACAAAAGGAAATGAAAAAGACATTTAAATGTTAATATAGCATAAAAATAAAATGTTTCATCATTTTAGCACCCTGTAATCATCACATCTAATGGAAAAATATTGAGAATGTTGAATATTAAGGGCAATTCATATTCACTGTAAAGATAATACATACCTGTAGAGGATCATGTTAATTAAATAATATCCAGCAGTCACACTGCAGGTAATTCTGCGTATTTCAATTAAGAATGAATTAAGAAATGTTCATTTTTAAATGATTTTTATTTTTAATTGGTCTTTAAATTATAATTTTATTTTTCTTTAAAAACAAAAAATAAAAACAAATTTTCAATTAAACTTTCAATTAAAATATGTACCAATATAATATAATATAATATAATATAATATAATATAATAGAGACATGGGGGTCACAGTCCAGTGACTTCTGTGCCGGTCCTAAGCCCGGATAAATAGAGAGGGTTGCGTCCGGAAGGGAATCCAGCGTAAAACGTTGCCAAATTTAATCATGCGAATTGTCAGTACTTGGAATTTCATACCGGATTGATCGAGGCCCGGGTTAACAACAATTGCCATGGGCGCCATTCACCTACAGGGCGCCGGTGGAAATTGGGCTACTGTTGGTCAAAGAAGTAGAGGAGGAAGGAGAGTGCATAGACAGAGAGAGACGAGGAAAGGTAAGAGTGTAGGACTGAGAATAGGAACTCTGAATGTTGTTACTATGACAGGGAAAGGTAGAGAGCTGGCTGATATGATGGAGAGAAGGAAGGCGGATATACTGTGTGTACAGGAGACCAGATGGAAGTGGAGCAGGATTCAAGTTGTTTTATTATGGTGTGGATAGTAAGAGAAATGGGGTAGGTGTGGTCTTGAAGGAGGAGTTTGTGAGGAATGTTCTGGAGGTGAAGAGAG
>CM074959.1:12273124-12298470 GCA_037577455.1 Pangasius macronema | reverse complement strand
TCCTGTACCTTCTTCACCTCTTCACCCTGTAATCTTACTGTTCCACTTCCCTCCCTTTCATTCACACACATGTACTCTGTCTTACTACGACTGACTTTCATTCCTCTTCTCTCCATGCAAACCTCCACCTATACATTACAACATATAGTTTTCCAATCATATATTTTAATTGTTTCCTCCACAGAACATACAGTAGCTACAAACAAATAATAATAATAGCTAGAATACTGATAACAATAGTAATAATAATAATGATGATGATAATACTAATCGATAATGATATCAATAATAATAGAGGATATAATAATTAAAACAATCTTAACGACAATAATAATGAGAACCGTAAAATTAAAGAATTGCATTAAAGTAACATATATATGCACATAAACATACATACACATATAGCAAATACTAAATATACATATTTAAAACATTTTTACATTATTTTACTATTTTTTTACCATATTTATTTTCACCCCTACAAATTCTTATGAGCAAAATGTTACTAAAGCATGTCCCCAGTTATATTTCACTTCTTTTTTTTTTTTAAAGTTCAAAATACGTTTTGGTCACCATCGTTATGACTGCTCTTTATTTTCTTACAGCGTTATTTGAAGACGTGTGGGTCACTCCTAAAGCTGCTGCTCCCAAGGTACTTATTTTGTCATGCAATTTTCTACATGGACCAGTGAGAATATATAAGACATAACACAAAACAAAGTGTCCTGATATCAGAAAAATAACGCACAAACCAAAGCCAAATGTAAAGCAGAGTGTTTTTTTTTTTTTTTTTTTTAAAGGGTGCTCAGTGGGTGTTCTCACTAATTTTTGTGCGTTTCATTTGCTCATAATGGAGACATATGACAATTTTGTTTTTTCTCCAAACAAATGAAATGTCCTGGAAAAAATAAAAAATTAGTATCTATGTTTAGTATCATAGTAGCAAGGGCAATCACAAAACATAAATATAGCCTAGCAACAGCCATGCCTGATATAACTCAGTAGCGATTTGAAGACACCAGCTGATCATACAAGTGGAATTGTGTGTGATCGTGCTTAGCTAGTTTAAAAACCTGCAGCAGCACTTTGCTTAACATAGCTATTATTTATGCTCATTATCACGGTTACATTTCATGCAAAACATCATGAGCATTGATTTAGAACCATGATTAATTTTTTAACCTGATCTAATTTAGGAGTGTCTCATTATGTAAGGAATAAAACACTTTGCGACATGTTATTATAGGAAGGTAGTCAAAAAAAGCAGTATGTTGGCAAGTTTTTAATTCATTGTATACCACGGCAATTTGCCAGCAATTAACGTTTTTTAAAATGTATTAATGAGCAGCACGTCATACTTTAGTTCTTGTTACGAGTTATGCTATAGCAGCTACGCTATACGGCCATAAATTTGTGGACACCTGAGAGTTGCTTGTTGGACATTCCATTCAGACACTGATGTGTTCAGTGTTCAGTAGGGTTGAGATCTGGGCTCTGTGTAGGCCACTCAAGTTCTTCAGCACCAGCCTTGGCAAACCATGTCTTCATGAACCTCGCTTTGTGCACAGAGGCATTGTCATGCTGGAACATGTTTGGGCTCCTGAGTTCCAGTGACGGGAAATTGTAATGCTACAGCATACAAAGACAAACTCAGTCCTGAAGGCTTTCCCGTGTCAGAAAAATTTAAGTTACAGCCTTATCTCTGGCTGTTACAAAACTCTGACAGTGAAGACTCCTTCCATACATATTAAAAAATATTTAATAATATTTATAATTACAAATATTATAGGTTCTATCCTTTGTTAAATAACAGCACTGTGGCATTTCCTGTGAATGAGCATTTCCATAGAAACAATAACCTTTAAGAAGGAGTGCATTAATATAAACCTGAGATTTGCAGCTGCAGTACAGCTGCTGTTATAGAAAATGAATCAATACCTTCTGACCAATCAGAATCCAGGAATCAACAGCGCAGTGGTTTAAATCTGTATAAACCAGGAGCACCGGATTCACCAAGTGGAACTATTGCGGAATGAAAATATCCGTAACTCGGACCAAGTAATTCAATGTCCAGCTGAGGATTTTATATGATGTGGATAAACCAGTCCGTTGCTCCTATATCACTTACATTCACTTCCTGTATAACTGAAATTATAGTGTATAGATTGTGTATATTGTATAAGCTACACTGAAATACTCAGAATGTTAATTAGCATCCCTGAGAATGTGCCCTAGGACCGAATTTGTTTGTGTTTAGTTAATTACAGGTTATTAGCATTAGCATGAGACTAAGCAGAGTTTAGTGTTATGTAAAATGGATCAAGGTGAGTGAAAGCACTTGCACGTACAATAATGTTAATTATAGAAATTTAATCAACACCTTCCAGCCAATCGGAATTCAGAATTCAACTGCACTGTGGTATACATATAAATAACAAGTGTTTTCCATAACCATGGTATAAGCAGCCTGAGCGAGGCATTCCATAACTTTGTACTTTTTATACAAGCATGGAAATGATGGCCATGGTTTCTCTCAGAGCGAGGAAGAGGACCGACGTTCAGACGACATCGCCTTGACCCCAAATCAGCGCATCCATATGAAGAAAGGAAGCAAAGGACACCGCAAGAGGGCCTCCAGAAAAGGCCAGGCTGTTTCAGACCTGAGCCAGAAGAAGAAATGTGTGAATGGATTTATCATGTTCTGTCGCATGAACAGGAGATTGTATCTCAGGTGGGTGTACAGCCTGTAAAGTTCTTTCATGAGATATGTTGAAAGATTCACTGAAATGAGAAATGAGAGTAATGAGACATGTCTCCTGCTTCTGAGCAGGACGCACCCAGGACTTCCTTCTACTGTAGTGACCAAAGAGCTGGCTAACTTGTGGCACATCATGCCTAAGCAAGAGAGACGTGTTTACTGGTAGGCCTGCAGGTTTTCATTCACTGTCTTCTGGTCATCTTCAGAATTATTGGCACCCCTCAAGAGAAAAGGCAACAGTGACTGTATAAACATACACTTGGCTTAAATTGTCTACTCAGATGAACAAACTTTCATATGAGCTAAAATAAATAAATAAATAAAACAGCATTTTCACCACCTCTGTCCTATTTCCCTGGAGCATAACCACGAGGTATCACCTTGAGAAAAACCAAACACTATCAACACAAACTAGACTTGATATGATTATTGATAACAGATCTAAATTCATAAGGAGTTTTTAAAGCACAATCAGGGTGATAATTCCCTCAGTACAGGGGAATTGTAATATTGGGGGTGCCAAACATTTTGAACCCAGAACAATTGTACTATGTAAGAATCCTTTTGAAGCATGTTGTGTTGAAATAAAACAGTGCAAAAGCCATGTACAGTGTACAATGTTCAAGCCAGAAATATCAGCCCCTGCATGTGTTATTCATTTTATAAACTCTTTTTTTTAAATGAAGGGTGCCAATAATTTTGGACTGCAAAATGTAACAGTAACCCAGACTCCCTGTCATCTTAACCCAATCCTTTCTTTGTTTCAGTCTGAAGGCCCGACAGTTCAGTCGTGAGCACAACCGTAATGTGCGCAGTGAAGGCCAGGAGGCCGAAGAGGAAGAGGAGCACTGCATTCCCAGTCCACTGCACATGTTACTGGCGCACAGAGACCTGTGGTTCACCTCCAGCGGAAAGCCCTGAACATGTTCTTTATTCTATCGCTGCAGCTACACCACTCTGAGATGATCAGCAGAGATATGTTTGGTCCCTGAAATTTGCCTCATTAAATTTGCCAGCAGGTTAGCGCTGTGCACATGGCATGTTTATATGGTAAGACAATAGCAGCACCTCAACCCACGTGGAGTTGTTCAGATTTGATGACGTGGTTTCTTCAAGCCAAAATTCCTCTTTCTTCCTCAGCCGAAACATATTTTACCTACTATTATGCTATTTTATGTACAAACTGTCAAATATCAAACAACGTATTTTAAGGTGAGTGTGTGATGATTCAGATATGCTGCTAAAGAGGTAGATATAAGCTTCCGTTACATTTATCGGTTTTATTGTTTTATCTTCTAGGCTTGTAGCAGGGACATGGCAGCTTGGCGGTTAGCACTGTTGCCTTGCACCTCCGCGGATTTCCTCCGGGTACTCCGCTTTCCTCCCCCAGACCAAAGACATGAGTTGTAGGCTTTCCAAATTGTCCATAGTGTGTGTGTGTGTGTGTGTGTGTGTGTGGGTGGGTGGGTGTGTGTGTGTGAGTGTGTGTGTGCTTTGCGATGGGTTGGCACCCCATCCAGGGTGTCCCCTGCCTCGTGCCCCAAGTCCCCTGTGATAGGCTCCCAAGTGGTACGGAGAATGGGTGGATGGATAGGATGTAGCATAGCGTAGATGTTATTGCGTAGATGTATTGTATTAAGGAAGCAAACTTCGGACACCAAACATATCATGAATGATCAATAGAATACCGTGTACATTTTTCACATTTTGTTCATTTTTCATCGTAATGCCGAGTATTCTAACAGGTACGTAGTACTGTAATGTTTAAATACTATAGTTATTTCTGAGTATCAATTACTTACTTATTGTTAAATAGTTAGTTACATTTTAAAGACTTTCAGTATTTTATAAGCCGTTATAAGTAAGTTGGGTTGCAGTATAGGAATTTAATAATTGCGGAAAGCTGCATCATATTGCAAAAGAAGCAGAAGCAAAAGAAATGTTTTTATTTTTTTTTATACATACAGTTCAAAGACTATCAGTGTTTTTAAATGCTGTAAACAGTTTTAAACTCAGATATAATATATGCATAACTGAATCTAATAATATAAACATTTTAGAAAGAGTTTTATTTAAGTGTTTAATGTATTGTATTATACTATGTTGTGTATTAATATTATTTTAGTTATGTTACAAAATGATTGTGTTTGGAAGCTTTATCAGAGTTTTAATATGACTCATAGAGTTAAAATATTGTTTTTTGTGGAATCTAAAAAGAACTCGTAGATTGTAATATTTTATTTACTGTCAATTAAAGTTTAAACCATTTTGATTTTTTTTATCACAAAGATGCCTCATGGCCTTGTTTCCTCTCATCTTCTACTCCACGGATTCAGGGTTTATGCTGAACATCTGGCAGACTTTGTGCAGCTGTGCGTTAGCCGACAGGGATTCCTCTTTCAGTTGCTCGTTGCTCATGCGAAGTTTCAACACCTCAGCCAGCAAAGCCACCTTGTCCTTCTTCTCCTGGGCGAGAGAACAGGAGAGAGGAAGACGTGGGATTAATGAGCAGGTCAGTGGATTCGCAGCACGGCTGTGCTCTGACATTGTGTGTGGCGTTAATTAGAAGCTGACCTTCAGGAGATCAGTGCTGAGCCTCATCAGCACGGCCTCCAGGTGAGAGAGTTGGTCAGGAGAGTCAATGAATACATCGTCACTGAAACAACATGCACGTCATAAAGCTTGAGTCATCAGAGTTTATTATATAATGAAAAAAAAAACAATAACTGCAGTTGCTAAATGTTTTTAATGATCACAAAGACGTTCTAAACCAATCAAAATAATATACACTTAAATAAAACTACTACTAAAACTAACAACCTTTCATTTTTTACATGCAGCTCGCAAGGAAAATGTGCACTGGCAGTATTTTAAATATAGCTCATTTGTAACATATAAATAACATTTAAAAGTAATGCCTGGTTTCTAATCAGAACACATTGTACATTGCCCCTGCATCACATTCTGTTTATTTTGTCCTTAAGATGATTTGGTTAATGCTCAAAATATTCAGTTATTTTATGGACTCTTACAGATAAAGTCACATGGAGGATTATTTGAGTTAAACAGGCCTTGTTTGTTTTGCATTCTCATATTTCCTGAAGTCGTTATTATTCATTGTTGTTAAATATACCACACGTCCACTCAAATTCAGGCAGATTCAGAAGTACTAAAATACTGGATACTACTTCCCGATCATTATCAATACATTTAATGTGTTTTTTGTTATACCACAGCGCTGCTGAATTCTGGATTCTGATTGGTCAGAAGGTGTTGATTAATTTTCTCTAACAGCAGCTGCAAATCACAGGTTTATATTAATGCACTTGTTCTAATGCGTTCTCATTTCTAGAGTAGCAGCTCATTCAAGGGACCTGTATAACGGATGCTCCATGTGATCTAAGACTAATAAAAAGCAGATTCAAAAGCATGCTGTTCTTTAACAAAGAAAAATGTGTAACTGTTGACAGGGTGAAGTTTTCGGGTAAGGAGACATTTATTTAACATTTACTGAAGAAGTGTCTTTTTCAGCAGTCAAAGGTAAAGCTGTAAGCTGTTTCCTTCAGGACAGAGGAGTTTATGCTTTTTTTTTTTTTTTTTACTTTTAACAGAGATGTGTGTTGGTTACTTAAGCAGTATCACACGAGCAGAGTGCTCTTGTACTGAATATCACCTCGGCTTCGTGCCTATGGCTGAAACACAGCTATGCTGATATTCAGTACAACAGCGTGATTGCGAATGTGATTTTGCTTTGATACAACAGTTCTATACACAAGAAATTATTATCGAGTAACTGACATTTCAGACACAATATGGTGAATTTTTTTTGTTTGTTTCTGCTCTGTCAAAAAAATTGTTCCCAAAGAAGCCATGGATGGATAGAGCGGTGTGGTATGCAAAGCACAGCCCATAGTAAGTGTAGTAATGGTCTAACTAACTATTGCTAGAATAGGAATTCTGAGACCAGTGGACTGATACAAACAGTGACATATACTGGTGCGGCTATACTAAATATCAGCACTCTTGGAATGCTGCTTGTCCAATCAAATAACTGGACCAGTGCTAAGTGTTACACAACAATGTTGTATGTCCAGTTGTTCTGTTGGTGAAGTAAGTTTAAAAAGGAGTGACTGGCTAACGTGGCTACCTAAATGAACAGGATGTTCACATAATTTATTACATTAATTTAATATCCAAACTGAATTAAAATTACGACATCTAGCTAGCGAGGTGATTTTTCATCCTCCGTTTTGCTGATGTAATCTAGCAGCTAGCTAGCTAGTTAATGACCTAGTTTAGACATCAGTATGAGCAGGATCTGTTAAAAGCATATAATCTGAATAGTTTACAGCAGAATAAGACATGGCTTTGAACTATCAAAGATGTCAACACTGTAAATATTGGGTATAAAGTTTAAAAGTTGTCAAATGAAGTTCACTTGGCTATGTCTCAGTAAGACCTTCAGGTACGCGTCAGCAGTGTGTGCACGTTCATGAAGCTAGACCAGTGACTGTATTTTTGAGTGGACAACATGGCACCGTTGACTTCCATTATATGGTTTTAAAATCTAAAATTGGTCCAACTGAAAGTTGCCGTACATTTTGCTGTAGCAGAAATGTACTGTATTGAGACATCACTGTATTGAATTTTGTGTCGTTACAGCTCTAGATAATAATCGACTTTGAAGTGGTAACAGTAACTGTGCTTCACATCATAAAAGCCAAACGCATCTCTACAATGAAACTCCCAAATAAAATCTGGAAAATCTGAAAATTGAAAATAATGTATAAAAAAAGCTAGTTTGAATGAGCAAAACTATAAAAGAATTGACTCACTCTGGAGCTTCAGTGAGAGCATGAGGAAGGTGTGGACTATGTGGTTCAGGACTCGTACCTGACTGCAGGTCATGGGACTCACCAGACAGGAGGTTAGCCATCTCCTGCGCTATAAACATTGTAAATAAAACACGCAGAACTCTTTAAATGTGTAAAATGATTATGACAATTATATATACAGTATTTCTGATTCTTTATTTACTTTCATAAGCCTCGGCTGCATTCACCAAGCTGTTCCAGTCAATCTTGCTGGCTGTATTGGTCAGATTCAGGGGTTCCTGATCAAGCCGAACATCCTGGTCCCACACCAGTGAGTCAGAGAGTCCACATCGTGCCTGGGACCCTATGGAAAAAATATTTCATGAATAAATGTTCTTTTCATACAGCCGCGTAATTTCTGATTCCACTTTCATTGATTACAGTGTTATTCAAAGTGACTTTTTTGATAGAGGAACTGGTTGCCCCTTCGGACTGCCCCTTTGGACTGCCCCATTGTTGGAACAATGTTACGCCAAATGTTAAATGTCAGTGTGCAGCATAATAATGAGGTAATCGCTTTTACTGTCATCGCTGTCACGGTTCCAGTTGTTGGTAGAAAATGGGATGATTGGGCCCTTGTTTTTGGATGTTCTTGTTTTTGGATGTGCGGTGCAAAAACGATCATTGAGTGTATCTGATTCCTGGCAGTAGCTCTTTCCTGTGGGATCAGACTCCAGAGAGAGGTGGGCGGGTCTGGGGACAGGACGCCTGGTGAGGACAGGGCTGGAGAACATTAAGGGCTTTGGTGAAGATGAGCCTTGAAGACACTCAGTAGCACTTCTGCTTGTTTGGGCTGGCTGAAAAAATAAGCATGGCAGTCATGGTGAATTGCTGTCTGGGGAATCATTGTTTGCAGTTGCCATAGTAGCAATGCTTTGTGTCCTTGTTATTGTTTGCAAAACAGCACTAACCGAGTCGGTTACTTCATCCATCAAAATGAGCTTTTTCAGGTCCTCCACTAGAGTGGTCTTGTGAACAGGTCGTGAGGTGCAGCCTGACCGAAGTGTAGCGATCACACAGGGCTGACCAAACACATTCTTTGACTTCATGTCCACCTGCCTGCACAGATTTAAACATCAAGTCAAATAGTGAATACTAAAAAAAAAACTTATATGCTCTATTCCTTACTCAATACAGTTTCTGCCTCTTTGTACTCTAACACCCCAGACTCAGCTTCATAATTAGCAATAATATCTTAGCAAATAAATTTAAATAAATTCTAAAAAATATTTATAATTTATAATAATATATAATAATACATAATAATATAATTTATAATTTATATGTAGTTATAATTCCAAGAATAATCTCATCTTGGTCTATTTAAGGATTTAAAAAAATAAAAAAATCCCTCAATATATTTTGTGATGATAGATTATTCATAAAAAAGTGGGCATGGCCAAGAAAAAAGAGATATAACATGTGTAAGTTAATATTGCCCTAATTTTAATACACACCTTTTATTATTGTTGCTGATCGAATAATTTCCAACTTCACTGGACTCTTGGCTGTTCTTCTGTTTGCTGTTGTTTTGAGTGCCATGTGATTGGCTGGATGAGGCAGAGTTAGAACCATTTCTAGGAGTATGAGAACTATAACAGGTGCCATTGTACACACTGAGCTTACAGTAACCAGTAAGCTTACTATCTCTTCGTAAATTCAGATGCTCTGGTAAAGATGGACTTTGTGGAAGAGTAAAGCTGTTATTGAATACATGTGGATCTTGAGCCCATTTCTTCACACTGAAGAAACTCTGTTTCTTTGAGGACTGCGCTTGGTCACAATGATTCCAGAGACGCTCCTGATTCTTGGAGATCTCTGTGCTGGTTAAGTTCAGTGAACACTGGTGCAGGCTGGAGAAACACTGAGTCTGGAAATCCTGGTCCTTAAAATGTTGAAATTCTTGGTCATATGTCTGCTGCTGGATTGGATTTATTGGGGTTGAATCTGGCAACGTCGGAGAAATTGCAGCTCTCATCAGTTGAGGCTTTTCCACCACCGAGGTCTTGATTCCTTGTGGCCTGCAGGACAGTGCACTAGAAGTGACATACACAAAGTGTTGGAATGGGTCAGTACAAAAGTACAAAAACATTTTCATGCACAACAGTCACTACAGTTTACTCAGAATGGTGCCATAAAAAAAAAAAAAACAGTTCTGTGGACTTGTTGATGAGAGAGGTCAACAGAGAATGGCCAGACTGGCTTGAGCTGACAGAAAGACTACAGTAACTCAGATAACAATTCCTTACAATTTTGGTGAGCAGAAAAGCATTTCAAAATGCACAGTTGTCGAATCTTGAGGCAGATGGGCTTACATCAGGTTCCACTTCTGTCAGCCAAGAACAGAAAGCTGAGGCTGCAGTGGGCACAGTCTCACCAAAACTGGACAGGTGAAGACTGGAGAAAGGTAGCCTGCTCTGATGAATCTCAATTTCTGCTGAGGCACACAGATGGTCGAGTCAGAATTTGGTGCCAAGAACATGAAGCCATGGACCCAACCTGCCTTGTGTCAACAGCTGGCCGTGCTTGTCCGAGGAGCTTGTATGTTTTGGATCATGAGCAGATCCTTTCTTTCTCCATACTTAGGCCTTTCCATCAGTTTAGTAGAGGTTAATCTTGGTTCCAACTTTTCTGGCTCGTCTCTGTATTTCTCTGCGAATTCCAATCTTCCAACATTCCAAATTGTATTGGTTATGTCCAATGCACGTGCAATGACTCGATTTCTCTCTTTTCTCAGTTTCAAGATGGCTGGCTTTTCTCCCATAGACAACCTTTTTAACAACAGTCTACATGGGCAAAATCCAGGGCTCAAATCAAGAGTAGACATTCAGAACTATTAATTGTTTAAACAGTCAATCTAACAGGACACACCTGGGCAACAAGAAACACATGTCATTCCAATATTTTTGATCACTTAAAGAATGGGTGTGTTAAATTTTAATCTATCTTCTCAGGTTCATCTTTTGATCTCAAACCCAAATGTCTTCAAATAAAATGAAAGAATTGGCCTCACCATTCGGAAGGGACTTACTTTTGGAAGATCCTGTGTGTTCATGTGGTGAATATGAGGTCATTGCTCATACTTATTAAAGCAAAACAGCAACATTTATTGTAAACATAGCTAAAACACTTGTACTTTTTGAGCAATACATTAATATAGCCGTACACATTCTGATGAATGTGTTCATGCCTCACCTTTGCTTGAAAACAGCTAATTTGGTGCGAGGTAAAGGCAGAGTATGAGCATAGTACTCCTTTGTGTTTTTGTTCTTCAACTCTGTTGAAGGCCCACAATGTTTGGATCGAGGAATTTTGGGACTGTAGAAGCCTGGCTGTGCGAGTGGGTGTGGACTACATGTGCAAGCCACACTTGCAGAACTCTTACTGTCCCAGGAGCACTGATCCTGCAGCCATTCGCCCTTGAAGCTGAGGTCATGCCTGTCAGGGGAGAATGCACCTCGTTCTGCTGCAGCACGAAAACAGCCAGGACGCAGAAAATGTGCCTGGAAGACAAATAGGCAGGGCAACTCTGATTACTCAAAAGCAAATCCCTAACTGTCAGGAGTGATGCAGTAAGACTGAAAATGCAAAGTCACCCTTGGAAGGCTTCGGCAGAACTCCCCGTCCAGCTGGTCCTGCTGATCTGAGCTTTTCTCAGCTGAACGAGGGGCAATCACCATGTGCCATCCTCCATCTGAAAATAAACTCATCAGAATTGCTGCTGTGGGACACTGCTCTCTCAAAATTTACAATAAACGAAAAAAACTTGGCATGTATGTAGTATACCTGCATTGTCACTTTTAGACGATGTGTTCAGCCTTGTAAACTCCATCTTCCTATTCAAGCATGTGTGTACATCATGCACTAAAATGAGATGCTCTTATTGACTATATAGACAAGAGAAAACAAAATAAAAGGAAGATTAAGACCAGGGATTTATCTGAGAAGAGATGAAAGTTGCTATTCCTTAACACTTTTTTTTTCCAGATTTATTTAAAAAGTTTCTAGACTTTCTTTGAAGTAATAAATAAAATACTTGGCGGTGGGGGGTGGGGGGGGGTGCTGTTATAGGAACATGATCAACATGTTAGCTAGTTAGCTAGTTGGCTAGATCCACAAGCTGATGAGTGTGATGGTGTTGACGGTGATATCGGCATGAACGTTGAAGCATTGGAAGCTGATCTGTTTGAGCAGATTGTACAGATGAGAACGTGAGAGAGATCCACAGACTAAAGGACTAAAGTGCTGCTGCATCGCTCTCTTTATGCAGAAATGAAGCAAGGGCTAAATCCCACTGGATGCCATTAACTAATGTATTTTAATTATAAAGACAAAGGTTTATTTTTTTTCAGTGGCTGGGTATCTCCAGCATAGCTAAACATCCGTATCCACCAGTGTAAGCCATCAGCTGTCGAATTTTTTTAACAATTCAACCACAACACACAACTGGAACAAGAGGAACTGTGAAGTGAGATGAACACTGCAACTTCATAGCTTAACATGCATTTTAATCAGATTCACCTCAGATTCTTACTACAGTCTTAACAACCCTGTCATCTACATACAAATTCCTGTTTTGAACATAGAAAATGTAAATAATGCAAAGAGATGCATGAAAGGATTTCAAGAAACCAAACTTACTTACATGCGTTTTCTTCTCTGTGGTTTACTTACACACTTAACGCTACATCCCAGAGCTCTGGAGCTTCTTTAGGAAACATTCAGGAGAGAAGTGATGGCACTGAGTGCTCCGATTCAACACAACCACACACACAAGATACACAAGCGGAAGAGCTGTGTGGGATTTGTACGGAGTGCCACTGAAACAGAGGATGGGATTGTTTTTTTTTTTTCTGTTTGCCTCTTCAGTGTCAATAGTAGAGTGGTGTGAACTGGACCACACTGTGCCACATGATACTCTATTTATAATGTAACTAATATACATTATTTATGTAACTGCAGGGAATTTTCATGAACGCTGTAGGGGTTTGTATCATTGCAGCGTTATACAGAAAGAGAAAAACACTTAGGACAGAAATTTAAAAAAAGATAACTGACAGTTTATAATGCCCACCTACCACATACTGTAGATGCACTTTGCTGGTGTACAATCACTCACTGTAGCCCACTGGTTGCTCTGCACAAAAGTATTAGCCCACACTACTCAGTCTATTTGGGATGTTAACGCATCCTGCAGACCTGCATCTGTATCTGTATTTGTGTTTCAGGTTGTTTTTAAACTTGAACTGGGCATGGTCTAAACTGTTTTGTTTTTTTAAAATAGAGGTGTTAATGGGACAGTTTTTAATCCTCCTCAGTTGTTATTTTTTGTTTGTACCTGCCTGTAATATTTTCTAATGCATTTAATACTATTTCCCAAAATCTAAACAAAGTTGTTACCTAATTTAAACCATCACAATCCGGGCCAGGCAGTTATTAAAGAGGAATGAATGAATGAATGAATGTAAATGCATTATTCACATTCACATTAATGATTGTGGTCCTTCTATGTCCTGCGAAATTCATATCTGACCGCTCACTTGCATGAAAGTAAAAGCATCTCACTCGCGGAGACCTGACGACCTCTGCCCTCTGGACCTGCCTGACCCATCCTGATGCTCTACTTCTTCTTGTTGCTTGTGAATCACTTGCTGCTTCTGTGTATGACTACACATGGATAACCTAAAGATTGCTGTGTATGATCCCACACATGGATACTCTGAAGATGTCCCCCATTTTTTCGGTGGATAACTTCACTTGGATAGTGTAGACTTGTACCTAAAATCTTCTGCTAGAAACATAAAGATCCTTATGCTCATATTGATCAATTCCCCCACATTCTTTACTATTTGTCTTTATAGTATACAATTGTGGAAAAGTAATGATTTATAATCCCACTATCTGGTATCACCCAGAAGAATATGGTTTCCCTTCTGAGTCTGGTTCCTCTCGAGGTTTCTTCCTCATATCATCTTAGGGAGCTTTTCCTTGCCACTGTCAACAAGAAGCACTATACAAACAAAACTGAATGATCTGTTTGCTCCAAATAATGTATTAATGTTCATTACATCCTTGCAGTCTATCAATGTGAAGAGAGTACCACTGAGCAGATATTTGGGTGGTGGTTTATTCTCAGTACAGCAGTAACACTGACATTATAGTGTGTGTGGTGCTGTTCTGCACTTTATTACATGCTCCTACCATATTAGTCACTTTCTAAGCATACTGGTAGGGGCTGTGGCTCATCTATTTTAATGCACAGTATGTTTTAATAGTTTGCTAGCCTTCATCCATTTTAGTGATTTTTGATCACCCTATGGCGTTCAAAAACTACAACACTCGTACCAGTGCTACACACACTACCACGTCAGGGTCAGTGTTGCACTGAAAATGAACCATCACCCAAACATCATCTGTTCAGTAGTGGTCTCTTTCTCAGGGTAGAGGGCAGCTGATACACAGTAATTGCACACCTGCAAAGTCACCTAACGTGTACTGCAATGATTTATAATCCCACTATCTGGTGTTCGCTGAAGAGGATGAGTTCCCTTTTGACTTTGATTCCTGTCAATGTTTCCTCTGGGAGATTTTCTTTTCCAAAGTCACCTCTAGCTTGTTCATTTTATACGTGTGTGTGTGTGTGTGTATAAAATCTCCATCTGGATTGATGTAAAGCTGATGGCTGATTTGTGGCAGTTATAAACTCTATATAACCAAAGCTGAATTAAACTGAACTGAACCCATGTAGAAGGTTCAGATGATGAGTGTGCCATAGAATTGGACCCCACGGCGTAGGTCAAAGGCGTAGTTATGAGACAATTTCGATCTGACACCCTCACTATGCACTCGAACCCTGTGATCTGTGGTTTAGGATAAGATAGACTTTAATTACTTTTGCACTTCAGCAAGCACTTAAATTAGCACCAAGTGTAAAAACAAAAAATTCCTTGTCTTGTGTTTCTTCATACTGTTCCAACCTCCCCAACTGGGTTTTTAGATTGACGGTATTCTAGGCGAGTCCCTGACCTAGTTACCTAGCATGCGGATGTGTTTTTGATAGGGACAGCAAGGCACTTCTGTAAGTGGCGCTGGATAAGGGTGTCTGCAAAATGCCATAAATGTAAATATTAGCATCAGAGTTCCAGCACAAAACTAAAGAAGCAAATGTTTCTGCTTATCGATTACATTTCGAGCATAGGGAACATTGCAATAGCAATAGCATTGTGCACTTTTACAGTCAACAAATGTAAACAACCTTGTGATTAAGAGTATTTAAATATTCATTCAAACAGAAAACACTCCATCATACCAACACCAGTTTATTGTGTTGACAATAAAATCAACACCATCAAATTACAGCACAGGAATCTGTAGTGGTATCAGGAACAAGCACAGGCCAATTCACACAAATCTAATCACAGAATTATGATCACTGAGTCCACAATAGGAAACAAGGCACAAACACATGGACTATTTATATATGTCTAAGCTTAAGGGACAAAGCTAGTTCCGTGTAGAGCCCAAAATTGCAAATCACTCAGAGTGAACTATCCAGACACTGCTGTATATACAGTTCTCTGGTCCTGTTGATGGATCCACACATCTTTCTTGCAAGTAAAATCACCTAGGAATGTGTATTACAGCATAGGTCAGGGCATGAGCTGCGAGCTCAAAACTGTTACGGGATTGCATAAACATAAAACACAATTAAAACATTCCCCAAAATCTAAATAAATCCGTCTTTTCATAAATTGGTGAACCAGTTTAACAAGCACCTTTGATTTACTTTGGTTGCAAAATAATGCTAAAAATGCCATGATAACAGATTTATGGGCAGATTTCAAGACAACATTTTCTTTAAAAATAACAGCACTGGAAAAACTGGAAGCTCCAGTACAAATTCTTTTATCTGACACTATAAAGACGTTACTGGTTCCATCTTTTAGCTAAATACCAACCCACGAAATATAAACGACACCATATTAAAAATAAAATTAAATAAAAACCTATTTACACTGTTCCATATACAGACACTTGCTTCGAACAGTTAAAACGCATTGATTCTCACTGCACAGACAGCATGTCAGTCAAAATGTCAATGAAATTGTCCAGGCCCCAGAGGTAGCCGTCCTCCCGGTTTCCCTCCACCCACGGGCTGCGGTGGTCCAGTGAGAGAGGAGGAGGCATTGGCACGGTCTTCCCAAAGTCGATCATCCACACACCAGCACGGCCGCTCTGGTCATGAACAAACAGCAGCGAGCTTCCCACCACCTTCAGCCAAAAGACACAAGTCACTGGTTAACTGGGGAATCAAAAATAATGACTGATGCTGATGCAAAATATGTGGTATAATATAACTTTAATATACAGATTGAAGTTTGTTATTCTGTAGTTGGGGGAAAGAAGTGTGTTCTGATGATCAACACACTGACACACACATAAGTAGTTTCTTGCACCAAAACTTACAGCAATTGTGCAGCAAGGTAACAGTGCTAACTTGTGAGCCAATGCCTAATGCTTCTCAAGACTTCGAATTTACTCAGATTCAACATCCCGGATATTTTCAACACAACTTGTACTTTTTGACTTTTTTCTCAAGTATGGACTAATCAGTCTGTCTGAAGGAGTCATTCTGTCGCTGTGAAAGGACGAGCAACTGTAAAAGACGGCATCTTAGCAAGTGGAAATATCTTGAATGTAGTCACGGTCATCTAGTATTTCCTATTTTAAACTACAGTTTATTACAATAAACCAAATATAAGGTTATGAAAACCTACTTCTTGGCATATTTTACTAATTTGAAGCTTGAAATCATCTCGTTCTATTGACAGAATTTTTTTTCCCCCAGACACAAGCAAAATATTCTGGTATAGAATAAGAAAATTTAAAGCTTAAAATCTGCAAACGCATGTAAAAAGCTGATGAATCTTATATTTGATTTATAATAATCTCATAATATTAGTAATATTAGATACATTTACCCCCCTCAAGATATTTTCACTTGCTTAAATATCAATTTTTGCAGTGTACATGATCACTGATGAAATAAGAAATACTGAAACATAAATGAATATTGAAGAAAAAAAAAGCCAAATTAAATACTTCAGTCAGAAATTAAATCAGTGGTCCTTAGTAGTAATAACCATTTTACTGGTAATGGCATTAAACGAAATAGGAACTCCATTGCCCCCAATGTTTAAATCTACTTTGTAAGAAAAAAAATTAAGCCAAAAGCCTAAGCAAAAGACAGACAACATCCAGAATATTTCCTAATATGCACCTTTTCCTTTATACTATAAATTTAAAACAATACCATACTTTTAGGAATACTTTAAGAAATCATATCAACATGTTTTTTTACCTCGTGGGTTTTGAAGAAGTCTGAGGTCTCAAGCACCAGCCGCAGCTCCTTTAATCTCTGTTGGTAATTTCTCTGAAATTGAAGAGAGGCATCACGTCATAAACACAGAAAAGCTCCGACTGTGACGCTTACAGCTCACAGCAAATTCAGAAAACTCCTCACATACCAGGAGTGAGACATTGCTGTCCACAAAGTCGTCCAGCGCCTGCATCACCTCCTCCTTAGACTTTGTCCTTTTAAAATTAGTGTTACACATGCCGTCTGATTTCTGCGCGCGCGCACACACACACACACACACACACACACACACACACACACACACACACACACACACGTGAGGAAACTGAAACACGGCTCATAGTGCAGTTACGCACCAGTGCCAATACAGAATTCATCAGTGTCACTAACTGCACAAATCACCTTGATGCCCTCGATGCGGAAGCCCAGCGTGGCCGTGGAGCTGAGCGTCTCTCTCCACTGCATGTATCTGGTTTTAAGGACCGCTTGCTGCACTTTCTCCTCTGGAGTCGGAGCCTCAGGGTCCACCGCTACCATTTTCTCATACATGTCTTTACGAGGCTGGGGATTCTTCCGCGCTTTCTTCAGCTCTTCCTCCAAGTAGGTCCTGATCACATATGAACCATTCAACAATCACAACTTTTAATGTATTAACAAAATGACATATTGTACTTTTTAATCTGTCTAATAGTCATGTTTAATGTCATGGAACATCTATAAAACAAGTTACTTCCTGTTATCACTTAGAACAGCTATAAACACCAGCCTCTCTCTCTTTTTTTTTTTTTTTTTTTAAATCTGATTCAAATCTGTGATTGCGTTCGCAGTGTTCTGTTGGTACACAGTATACGGCCAAGAGTTTGTGGACACCTGTCCATCACACCTATATGCAAGTTCCCCCAAACTGCTGTCACAAAGTTGGAAGCACACAATTGTATAGCGTGTCTTTGGGTGCTGTAGCTTTAAGATTTCCCTCCACTGGAATTAAGGGGTCGAGCCCAAACCTGTTCCAGCATGACAATTCCTCTTTGTAGAATGCGAGGTCCACGAAGACATGGTTTGATTTGAAGGTTGGTGTGGAAGAAGTCATGTGGCCTGCACAGAGCCCTGACCTCAACCCCCATGATAAACTGGAATACTGCCAGGCTGCCAGCCTGCCCAGGCTTTCTCGTCTGACCTCTGCGCCTGAACTCATTAACGCTCTTGTGGTTGAATGAGCACAAAATCCCACAGCCACACTCCAAAATCTAGCGGAAAACCTCCCCGGAAGAGTGAAGATTACAACAGCAAAGGAGGACAAAATCTGGAATGAGATGTCCAACAAGCACATATGGGTGTGATGGTGAGGTGTCCGCATACTTTTGGGTATAAAGTGTAGTAATACAGGTACGCACGCTCCTGAGAGAGGGAGGCATCTGGCAGCAGGGGACGCAAACGGCACAGCAAGCTCCAGGCTTGATTGCCTTTGTAGCCAGGATGTGAAACCTGAATTTGATTGGTTAAATCTGACCACTGAAATGAGCCACCTGAATACAAGTTTTTGAATATATATTTAATATACATTTTTCTGAATACCGGAAAACTGAATTTTAAATTTGTGAACATTAAAAAAAACATCTTAATACAGACATCTCTGAATAGTGGAAAAAAAAACTAATTTGAAATTGAAGGAGCTTAATTCAAAATGAATAAATAAACAAACCACATATGTGGTTTTCTCCCTAATACTGTATAATTCACTGTTATGAATTCACTGGTCTTTAACTTCATCCTTAAGAATTCAATGGCTTTTAAAATTCGAATCTTTTTTTTTTTATTCAAATTTTTATGTCACCTTTTTGCTTCCATAGTAGCGATCTTTAATAACATTAGTGTTATCATTAGATTTTTAGCAGGCCAATGCGAGTAGGAGCTCACCGGCTTCCCATTTTGCAGTCCATAATGCAGGGCGAGTCAAAGTAAGAGAGCAAGTCGTCCATGAGGTTGTAGTCCTGCTCGTCTCGCCGGGTCACGCCGTGGTACGCCGGCACAAAGGGTCGCAGCACATCATCCATGAGCCGCTGCAGACACTGCTGCTCGCTCGCACAGTACTTCTTCAGCAGCTTCCCATCGCTGCCTGTCTGAAAATTACCTGGGAAACCAGACAAAACCATGAACAATCCACTGTGAGATGAATAATTAATAAGCGGTGCAAACACACAGAAATAAGTGGAGAGCTGCATGGAAGAGAGGCAGCGAGATAAACATTCCGCAGCTGAACACAAACCTGCATGGCCAACCACTTGGACCCAGGGAGCGCGCTTCTTTAAAGGCACCACAACAGGAGACCAGTTCACCATGTTTTTATTCTTCTCCTGCAAAGCACAGTTTCCAAACAGGTCAAAGAGCCAATATTATAGTAATCTGCTTCTTAACCAGTTTATCAACATTTATGGAACAGAATATGTATTCAATGGAATAGTATTTAAATAATCCAACATGAGGAGATTATATATTGTTATACATACGTGTTATACAGAACATTAATCGTGTTGTAAACTGAACTGGTTGTAAATGGTTGTAACACACAACCAATATTCAAAAAAAAAAAAAAAAAAAACTTGCACGGCTGTCGTAAGCCACTGCTGAAGCCCATACACACACACACAAAAAAACCCCCGTCTAGAATATGCCAGGGCTCATGTTGACAAAGGCGAAGACTATTGGGACTCTATACTTTGGAGTGATGAGACAGAGATTAATGTTTTTGGCTCAGATGGGTTTCAAACTGTATGGCGTCGCAAGGGTGAGGAGTACAATGAAAAAATGCACGGTACCAACAGTAAAGCATGGTGAAAGCATGAAAGAGAAGATGCTACCATCACTCCGTGCCCTGGGCCACCGGGCACTCTTTCAACACGATAATGACCCCAAACATACAGCTAAGGTCGCTGGTTCATTTCTGAAGAAGAACAGGGTAAAAAAAAAAAGTGATTCAGCGGCCAAGCATGTCACCAGACCTCAACCCAATAGAACACTTGTGGGGAAAAGACAAGTTGAACGTCATTCTCCATCCAGGACCTAAAACAGCTCATTCTTCAAGAATGGAGAAAGATAGCTGTAGCTGTATGTCGTCAACTTGTTCATTCAATGTCTAGAAGAATTGGTGCTGTTCTTAAAAAGCAAGGAGGCCATACAAAATATTAGATTTAGTTTTAGGTGATTTTGTTGTAGGGCGCAATCATTTTCGCAACACCTCATTTGAATTAAAAGTGTAGTTTTTCTAGTTTAATAATAATAGTTATTTTTTTGCTAAAACTCAGGCTATCCTTCATAAGCCTTAATGTGCATGCTCTTGAGCTGTAAGAACATACTGAACATGAAACACTCTTTTTATTTGTCCTCATAACTGATTTGTGTGGGTAAGTTGATTCTAAGCGGTTATGTTTTGATTTATGCCAGTGCTTCACATTCATGCTTTTGACTAAATGCGAGAACGGATGAAACGCAATGGGTTTGAAGTTGAAGGATGGAGAATAAAAACCACATTCTTCTCTGTAGCGAGTCCCTGTTCTGTTGTAAATCATTTACACAAATACACGTGATTGAATAAGTCACAGCAGAAGATCTGCTACAGAAACCCAGCCAGCTCATGTTTAGAAAACTGAAGTCACTGAACTAGGGCCAGTTTTTTTTCCCCCCACTCATTTATCAGCTCTGTTATAGTATTTTTCAAGTGCTCAGCTTGGTCCAGTAAAATATTTTTCTGGGTCTGCATTCAAACCAAAGTCCCCCAGCTGATGACTATCCTATAATACTCTTTGACAGAAATCTTACTTTAAGAAATCATAAACATATTTCACGAAACATGATGTGGAAATGTTTTTATTTGCTTTCTAACCTTACCTTGGCACCTGCCAGACCTTTTACAATGGGGTGGGTAGATTAGAACCAGTGATTTCTTTGGGATGCCAGTCTAGCGTGGGGCAAAATATTAATCCACAGAAAATGGTATACTGTGGCTCCCGCTTTCTGTACATGGTCTAAGCCGCAATAGTTTGTTGTCTAGCAAGTTACAAAAAAAAAAAAAAAAAAAAAGGTCATTAGGGCTTTTCGCACCGATTTAGCTCCAGAACTAAATGTACAGTGCTAAAGTACTGGGCGATTTTGCGCGAACAATTTCCCAGTACCAGTAAAGGGTTGCATTCGCACCGACAGTGGGCACTAGGTAGTGACGCAAGCCGGTCGAAAGCGACGTCATTTGTGCGCAGAGTTCAACAACGGAAACCAACAAGAGCGACGTAAACAACCAGAGGATGGAGGACGCTGTGATCAGAGCTGTGTTGCACTTCAGCGTCTGTCCATCTATCGCTGTTCTTCATACTTGCGAAATAAGTTGACACTACAGTATGTATACACAGTGTTTTAAGTCATGGCAGGTGAGGCCATTTTCATACGCGTTTGGCCAATCAATGTCTACTTACGTCCCGGATAGTACCAGTTGTGCTGGTGAGAACCTGCTCCACAATTAGTTCAGGTACTATGAAAAGGTTCCTGCGGTGCGAAAGGCCCTATTGCTAATGTAATGTCAGGCTACATCCTATGAGGTACGTTAGCATTACAATTTTAATATCAGCTAATAACAAACTGAAGAATTCCCATATTACTGTTCATTGTAGTCAGCAGGACCAGGGAGTAGTTTGCTTCTGTGGTAGCTAGATAAACTTGGTTGTTCCTCACTGTTGGACTCCACAATGAAGAAATGACCCATCATATTTCCCCAGAGATGTTGTAGTGGGCATCCCATCATAATTCAAATTAGCCAGTCACAATGAGATTTACCAAGTCGTTCAGTTTTGGATCATATGCCACTGCTAACCACACTGACTCCTACTACTACTACTGTGATTTCGTCACACAGTGAACGTCATGCTTTGGTCAATTTGTCGAACAGCTACATGCCGGACTTGAGCCTAATCAATTCAGTCTGTAATCAGATACTGGCTGTCAAAATGTCTGCAATGTTCCTGCAGTGCTCCAGTCAGAATATAATCTTTAAATCTGATTTCCTTCCTTATTAGGTTTTAAAATGCGAGAATTTTACTTGGGGTTAAAACACATGCAAAAGAGAAACATATATTTCACACAAGTCTGTAACTTTCAGAACTGTATAATTTTGATTTAATAATAAATCAATTTGGAAGGGTTTTCCCAGACTAGCGCACACACCACTGGCTGTAGAATGTGAGACAACCAAATACAACAGTAGCATTGCCTTTTCAGTAATGTTCCTCTGAAGCTGTAGTTTAAGAATAACAGCATGTCCATATGTTTACAAACGAGGCGAGTTTAGAGAAGATTGAAGCCCAGTCCAAAGGTACTAAATTATCCACTAGAGGACAATATAGAGCAGAGTACACAAGTAATACACAAGTAATCTGAACACTGTTTCCTCAAATTCAACAATTTTATATCACCTCATATAAATACATTTTTGTAAATCAGTGATTCAGACTTCATGGGTCACACATTCTCGTTTTTTTTACTTAATGTAATTGCAGCTTTGTAGGAAAACAAGAAGGCAGACCAAAAGGACATTTTAATGGATTTAGTATGACATTACACGTCATGATTTGGGAGAGAAGAAAACAGTACACAAACTACAGAAAGATAATGGCACTTGATTTATGAGTATTCTGCTCTAATCACAAGTGTCTTTAACACATCGGTTTCAAAATGTCTCCAAAAACCACACTCCTTACCTCTGCCTTCAGCTCAAACAACTGCCTCCTACCGCACTAGCGACCATCAAGCCAATCATTGACAACAATGCTGAACGTGCGAAACTTATCAAGCAATACACTGACCTGAGTGATAGCTCCCACGTCTTACACAATAACTGATGAAACATTTACAGAAGGGACTTGGTTTGTTACTGCCACAGGCCAGAAAGTCACTCACAAGAAATAAGGTGCCCTACTTCCCTACTTTAAAAAGAAGTCATTTCAGACTTTGACCAATAATGAAATGGTTAATGCACCCAAAATGTAGTCGATCAGCCTACTTTGAAAACAATGGAAGCTTATAGCTGCTAGTTTAACATGAACTGTACATATGACTCCATATTTAATGTTAAACTGTATTCAGATCCAAGTCTCTTTTAACATACATCTCCACCTTCAGACATCAGGCCACGCCTCCTCCCCGAGTCTGATGCTGATGTGAGGTTGTGATGGAGCTACAACTGTTTTAGCGCTGTAACACTGTCAGAAATCACATCAGCACGTCTAATTGGGACACTGAGAAATGTGACGGTTAGACATGCAGTTTGCATTACGTTAAACTGGTAGCTATTAACTTTCAGGACTTCTAGCTATATTAGCATACTTCAGACACCAAACCATGCTGGTTGACTACATTGGAGATGAAAGGGAAAATTATGTAGGACGTTTTTTTTTTTTTAGGTGAAAAATTGCTTCAAGATGGAGTTAGTGGTGTGCACTGGGACTGGGATCCCAAGACAACACACACACACACACACAAAATCCCAATGCTGTGTGGGCGGTCTTTACTGCCATGCTGGTTACGGCTGATGATCAGATACAAGCTGGCATGATAATGAAAGGCCATGTTTATTAACATGGGTGCATAAAGGGTGCTTTACTCTGGTCATAGGTGCCATTGTTACTAACTAATAAATTCCTAGCAGGCAGAAAGAACTGCCTAGCAGGCAAAAAAACTGAATTTTACCACAAAAACTCGAGTAGGTGTGTGGACTGGACAGCTTTGGACTGATCTTAAACTGCAATCTGCAGAACTGTAACCCGCTGAGTGTATAAGCTTACTTTATACCGCATGTTGATTCTGGAGGGTGTGATCTTGGAGAGAATGTATGGGTAAACTTAGATAACCAATTTTTTTTTTCTTCTCTCAAGTGTGCACCAGGCAACAGTAAGAGAATAGCAAAGTCCGGTATAAGCATTGCTGAATAATAAGCAGCACTTCCATTTTTTTTCCACTGACCAAAAAGTAAATTTACCTAGAAAAAGTCAGCACAAAGGGAAATTCACCACAAACGAGTCTTTCATGTACCGCATTTTCCTCTTCAGTGATTTCACTGAGACTGAGTGAATTTGAAATTGAAAAAGCAACCAAAAAAAAAAAAAAAAAAAGTGTCTCATATCACCATAGTGAGACATCAGAAATTGTAAATGGTCCGTCTAAACCATCACTTTAGCACCTCTACATCTTACCATGGTCACAACGGCTTAAATTACTCCACTGCTTATATTTTGGGTAATAGAACCAACTAAATGTGTTAGGACATACACTCCTGGGCAAAACTAAATGGAAAAATATTAAGCTTTTAATGGTCTTAACAAAAAATCATTGGTTAAGAAATTAGCAATAATTAAACAAAAAAAGGAACTTAGTATGTGAGATTTTCCCTCTGATTTCTTTAAATGTTTAAGCCTTGTGGCCCTCGATGGGTGTGGCAGATAACCATGACTGATCTTTAAAAAAAAAAAAAAAAGAAGACCATCCCAGAAGATATTTTTGGAAAGTTTTGTACACCCAGACATGTGTTAACTTGAATTTTATATCAAACATTTGAATCATTATTATAATTTTACCTTTGCATACAAGAAGACTATATAAGTGAATTTCCCTGTTTCTAGCTTTTCCCCAGACAGCTCACTGCAGCAAAAGTAAACCAGCAAATGGTGGCACAGGAGCTCTCAGGAGTGCATTTGTTTAATTCTTGCTAATTTCCTGACCAATGATTTGTTGTTAACATCATTAAAAGCTTGAAATTTGCTATTTTGGGCTTTTTCCCCCTTCTCTCACCCAGGAGTGTATTGTGGACAGGTGTTATTAAACTGTGGATTAAAGTCCTGTACACTTCTCCCAAACGTTATGGAATCCCTTTTCCACATTTCCACTCCCAGTCCCACTAGCCTGACGTTCTCCAGAACGCAAAAAGATGGCAGAAGAAGAGGCCCACCATTTCGAGTGAGCGGTGCGTCCAATGGGATGACCTTATAAGCGCACTCGCAGCCCTCATTTCACCGTGTGTTTACACAGAACACTGTTTACACGCAGAACTCCTGTCAGAGCTTAAAATGCTGACTGATGAAACGTGACTCACAGCTCTCCAAACTGAGACGTTCAGCAACCACAGCTGGTGTTTTTCTCAAATCAGGTTCCTCTGCTCGTCTACAGCATCATTGACATGTGCACCAGTGTAGCTGTTTGGGGGGGGGGGGGGCCCCCGGGGGTGGGGGGGGGAGGGAGAAAAAGTAAAAAAAAAAAAAAGATGATAATAGATAATTAATAAATGTATTTAATTATTAAA
>CM074959.1:12249121-12273024 GCA_037577455.1 Pangasius macronema | reverse complement strand
GTTCACCAACCACCTCTTGGTTTTTTCTCAAATCAGGTTACTCTGCAAGTTTATTTCATTTTTTATATTTTTATTTTTTTTTCTTTTACCCCCCCCCCCCCCCCCCCAAAAAAAAAAAAAAAAATTTCAATCTAAAAACTGTAATTTTCAAATGTACAAATATATATATATATATAAAAGAAATAATATAATTGAATTTAAAGAGTAGAAACAGTTATATATCTTATTGTTATACCAAAAAAAGGGTTTGAGGAACCGCCCACCAAAAGATTCTTTAGAGAACCAAAAAAATAAATGAGCCAATCAAAATGCTTATTCAAATTTCATGCAAATTGAAACTACACTGTATGACGACACAATAATAACAAAGCTTCAGCCCAGCTTTTTAATCATGCATGCATTACAGAAGAAAACGTTAGAAATATAGGAAGAACAGATGAAAAAAAAGATAAAATGATCTGAAGAAGCAGAACATTAAATAAAAACGAGCATGAGAAAGAAGAGGAGGAGAAGAAGGAGAGCATGCCACCAGCTGCAGCATGTGAGAATGAAGCAGAAATCAGTGAGCACAAGTTGAGCAACTCACCGCATCGTGCCGTGTCGCCGTGTCTCTGCCCTCAGTGCTCCCACTCACCTCCTCCTCATACTCCTCAAAGCTGGAGGTGGGAGAGAGGCCCACAGAGGAGCAGTCTGAGAGCTTCCTCAGCCCCAGAGAGGAGGCGGGGGAGCCGCCAAAGCCGCTGTCCGAGCACACGGACTCCTCATCGGGCTGAGAGCCGCAGGAAAGTCCGCCGGAGTTCGGCTGGTCGAGCCTGTGCTCGGTTTGGGCCACGCAGGGTTCGCAGGTCACACGCAGCTCGGGAGGAGCAGCACGCAGGGCGACAGCACGGCTCTGCTGCTCAGGCTGCTGTGCTGCTGGAGTCATCCAGTGCAAGCTGGGGATCATATCTCCAACATCCGGACATGGAGCAGCGCTGCCGGGCGTTTTAGTCATCCCGATCACTCCTGTACCATGACACCGTAGGGCTCGCTAGCTTACTGATCCTCCACCACAGATAGCAGCTCTTCTGGGGTGGTGTGTTTGGTGCGCTCCGCTAATCAGACGTGATCTTTTTCACCGGATGTTTACTCAGTCATTAATGAGATCATGATCATCATTTCAGTCACATATTTCTCTCGGCGCTACACGCGTGTATTAAACAGCAGACTGCAGTAAACACGTCTGTCGCGTGCTCCTCAGCAGTGATTGCGTGTTAGTAGCATGTTCCGCTTCCCCACCTGCTCTAATTGGTCAATCGCGCTAGCCCCGCCTCCTTGACGCTTTTCTTAAAGTGACAGTGCTGCGTAATGTGCGTGTGTGTCAAATTAATTGAGAAATAACCATCTAATTATATAGTATCGTAAATAATACACATATAAGTACAAAATAAGTATTAACTTAAGTAATATTTTATTCTTTTAATCGTTAAACAGCATTTTAAATGTAAAAGTACAAAAGGTCTATGTAAATAAGTTAGTTCCTTCATTCATCTTCAGTGAGCACTTTATCCTGGTCTGGGTCCCAGTGAATCCTGAGTCTGTCCAAAGAGCACTGGGAGACTGGAATTCATCCTGTATGGGTTTCCAGTTCACACACTCATTCACACCTAGGGGCAAATTACTGTAGGTGGTAGGTGAGGAGACTGGAGAGCCCAGAGGAAACCCACGCAGACACAGGGACAAAAGAAGGTTTGACAAAAGAAGAAGGAATTGAAATCGTTCTCGTGGCTGGATCGGAAAGCTGTCACAAGGTTGCGATGGACTTTACCAGGAAACATGGCGAGTACATCACACACGACACTGCTGCCAAACCAACCGAGAAGTGGACTTCCACGAACATCCACTGACGGAGGCATTACTGACGGTGTGATGGCATACACAGTCCTCTATGTATGGAGACTTTTGGAACACCCTGTACTTTGTGTTGTTTTTAAAATTCACAGCTTCAGTTGGCAATGTCATTTCCCCAAAAACTGTTCATGTGATGGCACATCTATAAAGAGTGTTCTGTTCAAAACTCTGTGATTACAGCGCCCGGCTAGTTCAGTGGGTACAGCATGGGACTCTTGCTCTCAGGATTATGGCTTTGAGCCCCACGCTGGGCACCAACCCCAGGCCCTGGGGTGCACAGGCTAGTGTGCTCTCAGTGCCTGTCCCAAGCCCAGATAAATGGGGAGCGCTGCATCAGGAAGGGCAGCTGGATAAAAACCTGTGCTAAATCAATATGCGGACAATGGAAGGCGATCTGCTCTGGCGACCCCTAACGGGAGCAGCCGAAAGAACAACATTGAGATTACATTGAGATTACACACTGACAACAACCACATACCACTGTCCTATTTAAACAAAACAAAACAAAACAAAAAAAAAAAAAAAAAAAAAAAAAAGAGGGAACCTAATTGCTGTTTGCATGAATACAGTATGTTCTTTTTTCTTTTTTATCAAAATCTTTTCACACACCAGCCTGTCCTTTTTCTAGCATGTTATCTGAACCCAGAGCATGAGATTTGTCCTGAATGATGATGTGTATGCTGGAGGGAGGAGGGGACGGCAGATGTTGTGCCAGATGGATGAGCCGCAGCCACACAGCGCTTCTCATTAAGAGATGTGGGCCAGCTGGGACTGGCTACAGCAAACCACAACGCTTTACTCGAATCCTTCATCCAGTTACAGCGCAGAGGGTCTACATAAGACCATATCATGATAAACTTACCAATCCTGTATTATCACACTCTACACAGTGCTGTTCAGTTCTGCCTTCTGATTGGTCAGGAGCTGTTGATTAATTTTCTACAGCTGAGAGTCGTGCAGCTGTAAATCACAGGTTTATACTAATGTGCTCATTCTAATCATTTTATTCATTACACCCGAGAGCCTCTAAATAAACGATTCATGAAATATGAAGTTCAAAACATTTTGGTGGAATAATAAATAAATTAGGGCATATTACATGATGTGGTCTATGATGTGGTCTATAACAATTAAGTGGAGCATACAGGTCACCACATATCGTAGTGTTTCACTCGTCTAAGACTTTTGCTTCTCTAGCTTTGTAATGGGGCTTCAAGGGTAATGTTGTTAACAAATAATGGAAGTGCATAGCTACCAATTTAGTACTGTGTATTGAAACTACTGCTTGTTGAAATCATCACACATTCGTGGAGTTGGTCAGCATGGTTCAGTGCTTTCTGACACTGGGTGACACTGATATCTGTAAACACGGACAAAAGGATGTCACAGAGATGAAAATGGTCAAAATCTTGAAACAGAATCACTTTCTCTCTCTACACACAACAGCGTCAGACTCAGGTAGGAGGCGTGGCCTACTAAAGGTTAACCTGTATGCTAGAAGTGATTCAAGTGACAAAGTTGGAGTTGCATATTAATCCAATATGGTCTTTTTTGTGTGATTTTATGAAATTTTATGTACAAACGGTGTAACTGACCCAACCAATGTCTTAAGGAGCGGGTAATTGGAATGCTAAACAGGAGGCTCTAAGCCTCCATTACTTGTTAGCAATATTTGCCTTGTAGTTCCAAAACAGTCATAAAGCAAACTTAATATATTAAGCATGCTTTAGCAGATCAGTCATACAGTGAAGTATATCCACTGTATCTGGGGTAAAGGAAGAGCATTGTGTAAACTTTTCTGACAACTTTGCATGTGCGCTCTAATGTTTGAAGGCAAACATGGAAAGGTTTTATATGTAAATGAGTGGATCTCACTTAATCAAACAAAAATCCCATCATGTGTCACCACTATAAAGGAACATTATTTGAGCAAATGGCTTAAAGATATAGGCAAAGAAAGACAAATTACAATTTTTGTATAAAAATGTCATAAAATGTGTACAAATTGGTTAAAACAGAGTTACACAAATATCCTAATTCACACACACAAATGTACAACCAGTCACATGGACCCTATGAGTCCTTCAAGTCATGCTATAGTCAACTGGGGGGGAAAAAAGATGACTTGTCCATAATTGCACATATCATCTCGTAGGACTGGTAAAGTTCAGAATCCGTATTTGAACAGTGAGATAAAAGAAATGATTGTCCATCCTGATGAATGTCACCACCAGATTGTGCAATAAAACCCTAAGGGATAAAATCCACCAAGCATTACTAGCGTCCTGTGTCCAGGTCTCTCATGTACTCCTGCAGGGCCTGGAGCCGAGCGTCGATCTCAGACAGGTCTGCTCCTGTATCCACAGAACTCTCTGAAACGTTTAAAAAAATTTTTTTAAATCTCATTTACTTACTGACCACCACAATGCAGGTTGAAATACTAATACACTGGGTCATATTCTAAAATTACAATGATTCCATCAGAAATGTGAATCTGTCATGAATGTGAAAGGAGCAGGGTTTATAGCAGGGTTACCATGGTTACCATGTTTCTCACTGATTTATTTTCTACTTTCTTCCACCCTGCTGATATGCTCAACCACACACATTTGAAAAGCTGCAGCAGAATACAAAACACTCTTTATGAGCTTCTTTAGTCTAAATGAAACTCAGAAATCCACACTCGGATCACATCATCCCTCTAACCATATGGCTTTTCATGATCGCTCATGATTGGTGGAAACACCCAACCTTAGAACTAGTTTTAGTTTTTTTTGTAATATATTGTCTAGGCATTATGCTCTACTGAATTTGAAATTTTGAACTGAAATTGTGATGAGCTCTATTGACCTCCATTTTCAAACTAACATCAGACAGATCACTGCATATCTTTAAGGCTGAAATTTAGCTTCTGATTTTAGATCACCTTTTCAAGCCTTGGTTTGAATCTCATACCTTATTCACACATGACAATATTTAAATTCGTTATAACACTCAGTTTCTGATTTTTGCATTTAGATTCACATTTCCATATCCACGTGTTCTTTGTGAAACTGATAGTCGTTGTGCCTACCTCTCACTCTTTGTGTTGGAGTGCTACACATTGGCTTTTTGTTCAAGTGTCTTCCTCTTATCTATGGACAACAAACATTTCATGGTTTCAGTGGCAGCACAAACAGAACTGCTGTTTACCTCAAAGTCACTTCAAACGAGTTAACAACTCACCGTAGCTGGACCATTATACGCCAGCTTTCGTCCTCTGTTTAAAAGAAAGAAAGATTGATTGATTGATTGATTGATAAACCCAAACACTACAGACTATTCACCAGTGAAATCTGAGTGTGTGCTGATTTTACTGACCTGCTATTCAGAGGCTTAGCAAGATCCTCAAACTCAGCCAGTGAGCTTTCAGAAGAGTGACGACTCCTCCTGCTCTCCACAGATGTGCTCCTGCCGCGGCCGCCACTCCCCCGTCTGATCATCTGAGGAACCTGCTCTCTGGACCGAGAACGACCCCGATCATTCAGAGCTGGCGATGCCAACATGTCCCTTCTGACCTTCCTTTGGCTAATGAAGACAAACATCCAATTTTACAGAGAAATAAGGAAAAGAAATCAAGTACAGGAAGGAAACATCTGAAGACGTGGGCAGGAAAGCAGAACAAGCCGGTAACAAAAAGACTTCAAACTAAATGAGTAAACACGAGGAAGACTAACAGAAGGAAAACGGTCTCACTTCTTGAGTTCTGTTTCTTTTTGCCGTCGTTGTCGCTCTTGAATATAAGCTGTCGGGTCAAATCGTGGACCACGAGACCCTGAAGTAAAAAGAAAAAAAAAAAAAACATCATCCATCGTCACTGATGATCTTAAATATTCAAATATTATCTTTCACAGGCGTGGACAAATCACGTTGCAGACAAGCAGGTTCAACAGCTAGAACCGATCTGGCTGAGGAACTGATCTGGCTGAGGGACCGATCTGGCTGAGGGAGCGATCTGGCTGTCAATAGAATAGTTTTAAGTTGGAGGAATAATTAGCATGCTGATCTTTTCATTCCATGAAGTAGTACATGAGACACTTTGTCAGATGAGGAAGAGATGTTTGCTGTTATATACCGCTTTTTATCCTAGTAGGTAAGGTTTCTGGGTAACTAATACATGAGACAAAAGCTTATTGGAATTTGTCCAGCCCTGCCTGTTGTGCTATTAGTGAACACAAAGTAAACTGTGTATCCCCCCCCCCCCTTTTTTTTTTTTAAACAGCAAAGATTTTCTCTCCTGGTATTAAACACTTCTTTACTCATCTTGTCAGACAAGAGAATTTTATACCATATCAGGGTCAGCTCTAGACTGCTTTAGCTCTCTTATTAATAAAAATGATGAAGTGAAATCTAGCTACTTTTGGTCTGCAGGAATGAGGAAATATGTAAAAAAAAAAAAAAAAAAAAAAAAAAAAAAAAAAAAAAAGCTTTGAAACATAAAAAAATAAAAAAAAAAAAACAGAACAAAAAATAAAACAATGTCAGTTAAGCTGATAAACCNAATCGTGTTCCCCCATCTTTTTTTTTTTCGTAATTTTTTATCAAAAATTTTATTTTAAATTAATTTAATTTTTTTTTTCTTTAATTTTTAAAATCTAAAAAAAAAAAAAAAAAAAAAAAAAAAAAAAAAAACAACTAAGCTGTGAATCATTCATCAATGATCTAATACAGACAGAACAAAATAGACATCACTGTCAGTTCAGCTGATATACCACACGACAGATTAAACACATGCCTGTTGGAGACGGTGAAGGTCTTGAGAAGTGGTTGTGTGCTCCTGAAGAACCTGACCTTCTCCCTCTCTCTTCTGACCTCCTGCTCCGATCCTCTGCTCTCTCTCTGGACCCTGAGCGAGCCCTCATCCCTGCTCGGGGTAAAACGTGCTCCCTTGAGGCCGAACGTGGAAAATCTGCCTCACCCCTGGACCCGCTCCGGCCTGCCAGAACCGGTGGAATCCGACTACAGATGTGAGGTAGGAAAGGCTGAACACACTGGTACACAGGATCAGGCAGAGGTGCGGTTAAAGAGATCAGACAGTTACACAGCACTTACCCTCGGCGCAACACGGCTAACTCGGTGGTCAGACTCTTCACGCGTACTCGCAGAGCTCGCTCCGAGGCCCTCAGCTCCTCCAACTAGGAAGGCGATGGAATTATTATTATTAATGATAGCTACAGTACTATCATTTATTTAATAACTGTAAAAATGTAGGATGGTGAGTTCAATTGCTGAACTTGCTATGCAGTAAAGACTCATATGTACCAGTCAGTTATCCTGGCAGCCTAATAATGTAACATTAAAGACATCATCCCAAGATCTTCGTTTGAATATGATAACCTCGCAACTCAGAATATTATAAATTTTAAACTTATATTGTAATTTTGTCAATATCTTGAATTCTGTTAGATGTTCAGACCTCAGACTCTGAAACAAAGTCAATGATGCATCATAGTTTAAGCACAAACTCTGACTTTTAGCATCTGTGCCTATTACAGTGGGGTATACAAGCCCCTATTATCACTCATGTTTGGAAAGTTTGCTCTTTTTACCACATTTTGAGGACCCATGAGAAAACAACTGGTCTTCTGTGTTGACTTGTCAGCAAGTGTGTCTTTATGTCTGCTAGATTTCATGTGGCTGGAAATAATATTCCTGGAGATATTAAATCCTAAACATGGCTTCTCAGATAAGATGTTTTTAATTAGGAAAATATATATTTTTCATGGGAGTGAAAAAATGTGATGTTAGAATTTACCCAAAATACTTTGGTTTTAGGTCACAAAAAAAGATATGTTTGGTGCTTTAGTTTTGTATGATTTTAACATACAATCCCAGAATCCACATATGCAACTCGTCCCAGTTTGCGGTGTGATGACTGGCCAATTATGTGTATTCTCGATGCAAAATAGCTATAGCTATACGGTGTGTATAGTTATTGTGGTGCTTTTCTTATAAAACCTAGCCAAAGCAGCATTTACAGCTTTCTTTTTCTTTAGTTTGAACTGAGCTGAGTCTGGAAGTGAGTTTAACAGGAACCAAGCACAGGTAGGAATTAAACATGTGCAGAATAGAGATGTGAGAGGACATCAGATAAACACTGTAGCTGATGAGGATCTGGGAATTTACTGGAGCCAGTGGATTAGATTTGTTGTGTTATTGTGCTCAAATAATTAACGAGGCATGATTCATGCTTCTCTGAAAGTGCATCACAACATCTCAGTTTAATATTTATTATAAGCTCTACCTTTTACCTCTACTTACACACTAGGTGGCAGCACCAGCAGTAACAACATACAGAACACACTACTGCGCAACATCATCTCACTGCCCTGAATTCACAGCAGATCAGTAGCGCAGCCGTCCACAGGTAGTTACTGTAAACGTCTGTATATACAGTACGTGCACGTCATTTGACCACCCTCTGAAACGTGGGTTAAAATCAGCACCTGTGTGCTGCACTTGATGCAAGTCATGCTCGTGTCTAAAATTTATTCAGAAGCACGTTGTGTGTTGTGCTGGCAGTCGCGTAACCAGAAAGTATTTTCAGAGGGATGAGGAAATATACAAAATAAAATGTTGATTGGTTTCCTGATCTGTACAGTTAAGTTGGTAAGTGTGATGCGCTCATGCATTCTGGGTGGATGTCAGACAGCGGTCGGAGCGGTGGTGATCTGAATCTGTTATTGGATCATTTAAGGTGCCAATCTATTAAAATAATTAATAAGTTAATAACAGGGTGAAATTACACTTTATAAATCTTGATCTACTTTTCTTACAATAGAATGCATTAATAATCAGTACTTCAGTTTGTTGTACTTACAAAATAAATGTATTCAAATGTAATACTTTACTTGTGTCAATATCGTCTCGTTAATCAGGACGTCTCGTGTTGTGGCTTTAGTGTATTATCTCACACCTATAACTCATCTAACATTAACATTAAACAAAACTGCACCTCCAAGCATACTCAGAATGATAATAATGCCTGTGACTTGCTAGTGTGTAAGGTTACAAGGACTCGCCTGCTCCATTAGATGGCGCTGCTCTTGACTCCTCTTGCTCGCTGAGCGTTGGCTTTTTGCTCTCTCTCTTAACAGCTGCTCCTCTAGACCGCGCACTGCTTCCCTGAGCCCCCGCGTCCCTGAAGTGGAACCAGACCCAACTGCCCGCAGCCGCTCCAGAGCATCAGCCAGTGCGTCCTTCTCCTCCCTCACCACAGCCAACCTGTAAAATACAGTAAATTAATGTTATTAATGAAGCAGACATGCTGGTCTCTCCTGATCTACTTCACTTTCTAGATCGTTGAAATACAAAAACAGAACTGACTCCGCACGCAGTCGGCGGGTCTCTTGGTCCGACACTGCATGGTCTCCTCGCATCCTCATGGTATTTAGCTCAGCCCTTAGAGCCCTGATCTCTCTCTGGAGGGTTGCAGGATCAGGCTTGCCAACATACGGCAGTGGCAAAGGGTAGTGGATCCTAGTGAAATCACAAGAATGGCAGTTAAAATAATTAGCCAAAACAAGATGGGTGTTCAGTGTTTGCCTCTTCAGTTTTACACTAAAGCTATGAAGTATAAAAAATAAACGGGAGTCTGTCTCTCCCAGTAATTCTGTTGGTAATAAACTGCCTCGATCCACATCCAGCTATTCAATGTCAGCCAGATGTTTTGTTGATGTTGTTTAGGACACAGCGGGACTTACTCTTATCTATAAAGATGAACTAAGTTTAACAAATTACAGAAAGCCAAACATACACTATATGGCCAAAAGTTTGTGGACACCTGACCATCACACCCACATGCGGTTCTTAATCAAACTGTTGCCACAATGTTGGAGGCAAACAATTGTATAGAATGACTTTGTATGCTGTAGCATTACAGTTTCCCTTCATTGGAACTAAGAGGCTCAAATCTGTTCCAGCATGACAATGCCCCTATGCAACTGATGTCTATGGTTTGCTGTAACTTCACAGGTTGGAGTGGAAGAACTCATGTGGACTGCACAGAGCCCTGACCTCAACCCCACTGAACACCTTTGGGATGAATTGGAACGGCAAATGCACACCAGGCCTCCTCAGCCGACATCAGACATCAGTGCCTAACCTCACTAATGCTCTTGTGGCTGAATGGACACAAATCCCCACAGCCACACTCCAAAATCTAGTGGAAAGCCTTCCCAGAAGAGTGGAGGTTATTATAACAGCAAAGGCGGACTAAATCTGGAAAGAGATGTTCAAAAAGAACATATGGGTGTGATGGTCAGGTGTCCACAAACTTTTGACCATAAAGTATATCTTGGCTGAAAAACTACATTTGGGTTGAGTGGAAAACTGGACTGTTCATTTAAACCGCACTGACCTATCGAACTCCACAGTGTAGATGAGGATGAGGTAGCGTTTAGCGCTGAGAGCAGGGGACTGCTGCTGGGCACGAGGTCTCCCCACCACACCCGCCTTCCTGTTCCGCAAAAGCTCCAGGTCCGAGTAGGTCAGCAGATCGAGCGTTACCGACTCACTAGCCTGGGCGTTTCAAACAACGTCATACAACAAAGCCTGCTAAATAAGGAATCAAACACTACGGGATGTGCTGTTACAGAAACGTTATCCATGACATGGTGGTGTAATTATTCGGAGTTACTATAACCACTCCTAAATTAATTACTTTGCTGTAACAGCATGTCCCCATGTGTTTTATTCATCTTATACACCACAGCAATTTTTTTTTATTAATTATAGAATGGCACATCATAAGCACTGACACTGGAGACTCCTTCCAACTAAAATAAACATTTAATAAAATAAACATCTCCTTACAGAACAATTCAGCCTAACTTCACTCAACAAGTACGTGTTTTTATCTACTTATTCTTATGTGGTGTGTGCACCATACAAGAAGTCCCTGGAAATGAGTTGTTGCTATAGAAACGATAATACGATAAAACGATAACGATGTATTAGGTATAAACTTGTGAGTTCCTTTACAGCTGTAAACTGTCAGAGCCGCTGTTAGAGAAAATTCATCGCCACCTTCTGAGCAATCAGAATCCAGAATTCAACAGACCGTGTGTGTAATACTTATCAGACAAATTTATCCAATAAATAAATAACTAACAACAGTAAGTAATAAATAAATAAAAATAGAACCCGTTGGATCTGTGGAAGTTACCTTACTGACTGCAGACTCGAGCATGCTACAGAATATAGGGAACTGTTTAAAGTTCCCAGTTTTGCGAGTGAGATCTTCAATGTCTGAAAGACAAGCAACAAACAAATCAGGAAAAGTCGAGGCGCAACACAATAATATCAAAGTTCAAACTGTTATTTAAAGAAATGCACACTTACAGGCTGGATCGAATTCTCCACTCCACTGGTCTGCGGTCACCATATCTGAAATCTCGACTGTTAGTAAGCGATCTTGCAGTTCCACTTTAACGGCAAATTCAACTCCACGAAATTTCATTTCTTCTTGGACGACCGTGCCGACTTCCATGATGAACTTAGGGTACTTTCGGTAACCTGGCAGATATCTGGGGTAGAAACCAACGGTGTATTTAATACATTTATTCAACCCACCCACCTGCTTGGTCTACTTTATATATAGAGAGAGTCTTATAGCTTTTCTGGGTTGTTCACACTAATTAGAGATGCAGGATAAAAAATGCACAATATTCAGTTAAAATAAGCTGGTGAACCTGTGATGCACTTCAGTTAAACACTGACCTGTATGTATTTCACATCTCACCAGCATCATGACTGAGCAGGACTAGGGTGGATATGGTTAGTCATGGTGTATGTTCACCTGATTCCCTCGATGGAGACTTTTTCAAAATACCGATTACACTGTATTTCTCTCTATTACTGCCAACCCGTTCTTTTTCTTTCTTTCTTTTTTTTTTTTTTTACCTGATCAAGTTCCTTGCTCCAGTGGATCTCGTCCCTTTTGTGTCCCAAAGTGTTACTCCCCCTCCCCTGGACTCACGCTAAATCTACCTGTTTCTCGGCGCAGGGATGTGATTGTACTGAAAATCCTTTGCTATCCCAATGCTGTTCCTAACTTTATCATACATGACGGATTTCAAACAAACAAAAGAACTATGTTTGGCTACGCAGCGCTGCCTCACAGCCACTCTCTCTTTTAGCATATATAAACTTTCATCAACACAAACACACACGCACACGCAAGTATGAATTTGCAAAACTTTTAAAGCCTGTGGAAACTGTTAGTTCAGTTTGGCTTACACAGTTACACACTACTTTACTACAAGACAAGGAAATGCTGTAGACGTGGTCCTAGAGGATATTTATGTCTAAGACAATTCCTATAGGATTCTTATAGCAATGGTTCCCGAATAAGAGACAAACTGAAATCAGAAATGCTGTACAAGTTTCTTATTGGAGTTCTTTAGAATTTTTCGACCAGGGTCAGTAGCATGAAGGAGGCTTTCCTGAAATTACAGGAGTTTAAACTCTATAATCTGAATACCACATTTCCTGTGTAAATGCTTGTATGGATAAGTTATGATTAAAAAAAGATTGTATCCAGTTTTTCTAATGGAAAATTTGGTCTCACTTCCATGAATGCATGGTGCTGAAACCATGAGTGATTTCACACTCATACAGTGATCTATAGTGCAGATTCAGCTGATGCCATGCTTTAATGAGTGAAGATACAAAGCAGGGAAGAAAAATAAACAGTCTGCATACTGACATAGTGCAAGTGCTACCTGACATGGTTGGCTAATTCTTTTCAGAAGTCTAATAAGTGCCAGAATGGAGTGGGTTACTAAACCGTTTTCATATCCCTTCCCTTTTCCCTTCATTTCTAGCTAGGTTCATGGCCAGTTTTACCAACTTGCTGCGTACTTTATTAAAGCTAGCTACCCAAAGAAATATCAACAAGACAGCTGTCTTTTAAATCGATAACATGAATAACGCATGATCATTTTTTTTCCCTGACTACAAACACACATCTTATGTAGTTTATATTAGTAAAGTGGAGTGTACCTAACAAGCTAGCTATTATACCTTAGCAGTTAGCCAGCTAAGCTAACAGGCTACATACCCGTATTATACATACCAGTATTGTAGTGTTTCCAAGAGCTGAACGGAGTGATTTAAATCCTACATTTAACAGTTTTAACTTACAAACCGAAAATGGTTAAAAACGAAACAAAATAAAATTAAAAATCAAAACAAACAGCCCACATTTAACTCTAGATAAGCCATTTTTAAGCTAGCAAACAATCATCTGTGGTGTCAGTTAAAACAATTGAAAACAGCGGCACAGCAACCGGGAATTTAAAAATCCCGCCCCCGAAATCACCCATTGGTCAGCGGCTTGAAAAAGATGCCTATGTTTGGGTTTTATCCGTGTCAATCACAGGCGACACAGCCCTCACCAACCCTCTCGCTAACGCCCACTGCTGCATACTAAGTGACTCGTCAATCAAAGCACACTATTTAGTATGTTAGTACGCGGTATTGCCTTTAGCTGTTATCTGCCTCGTGGAGGCGCTACAGAAGGACAATTACATTAATCATCACCATTATTTTGCTACGTATTGAAATCACGGTAATTTAGCACAAATATCATTATAATTCGCATTATAAATCAACATAAATCAGGGTTTCTATCACACTTTACACGATAAGCCTATTTTCTCTCAAATGTAGACATTTGAATTAGAATAAGACTGTTCATTATACCATTGACTAATCTTTTAAATGTTAATTATAAACACAGTTATATGCTCTCACTCACTTTTAATACCAGCTTTATCCTGGTCAGGGTTGTGGTGGATTCAGAGCATATAATAAGCATCACAGAGCAACACGCATACACACACATCTAAGGGCAATGTACTGTAGCTCATCCACCTTCTGGCATGTTTTTGTGAGGTGGGAGGAAACCAGAGAACCTGGAGGAAACTCACATGGACAAGGGGAGAAAATTCACAGACTGCACACGGACACTATCCCAATTTCAGAATCAAACCAAGGACTCAGGAGCTGCAAGACGGCAACACCACCTGCTGCATCACAGTGTCGCCCTAAACACAATTAGACTCAAATAAATACATACCTTTGCCATCAAATGTGCAACCAAACAGCAAATCAAAGGGTAGCCTATGATCTAATGTGCCTTTAAAACCTGTCTATATCTAACAATAACCAAATAGTACAACTTTAGCTAAGGTCGTCAGTTAGGTAAGAAATAAAGCACCTAGTGGTGTGTTATTGTGCATATAACAATAACAGCTTGTCCTGAAGTATTTTATTCCTCTTATACCACAGCAATTTGCCAATGGTTTTCCAATTTTAATTTATTAAAAGAATGGCACATTATATATTTTTAAACATTATAGAGGTTTTATATTATGCAATGCCTGTATAAGTTAGTTCCTGTGTTATCACTTGTATTATAGCAGCTATAAACAGTTGTTTCCTCACCTCTTTTTCTTTCTCTTGAAGGTAAGACAAAAAAAAAAACACACCTTGTCATATTACAGAGAAACAGCAAAGCCTAAACCCCTCTATCCTAAAGATTTTCTCACGTCTGATAAATTTACAGCTTTACAAAGACGTTACAGAGTTCTGTCACTGGAGACTCCTTCCATAAATGTTAAATAAATGTTTCCTTGGAGGAAATGTCACCATACATCAGTGATTATAAATTCTTTGTTAAATACCACATTTGCTTTATTACTAAACATGTGATTTGCAGCAGCACTATTGTCAGAGCTGCTGTTATGGAAAGTAAAAAAAAAAAAAAACACCTTCTGACCAATCATAGACTTCAACAACAATGTGGTATACATTTAATTAACTGAAAAAGCCAAACAAAATCATAATGCATAAAGAGCCCTAGGTCAATAAGCAGATAATATTCAGAGGTCAGACATAAAATGTGTTTATTCTGAAGATTATAAAGATCTATCAAGAGAACTGCAAGATATACAATCATCACAATAAAATACAACGTTCACAGTAAGAGTGCAGACGGCACCCTTTTTTTTAATGCTCAAAAAAATGATACAAAATAATAAAGGCGTTTACTGACAAACACAGCTTTTCAGAATTCTTTTGAAAAGTCTGAAAACGGTGTTACTGCTGAAGTGCACTAAACTGTAGCAAGGGAGCAGATACAAGTTTTATAAAGTAGATCTGACATCCACTGGCCGAGGTGGAATTACATGATAAGATTGTCTTTATACTCCATTTCAGACATGTTGGACCACCAGTCAGCATCAGAGGGTTGGTGCGGGGTGCTGCCATTCTGTGTCTGAGGCATGTAAATGGATGCCAAAACCTTATCAGCTGGAGGCACTGAAGGCATGTTGTATGTCGGATTTTGAATCCCAGGACATGGAAGCTCCTTGTAAGAAAAGTCAACAGCAATAAGAGGGCGAGTCTGTGGATTACTGTTAGGTGTTTGATAATTTTCAGACCATGATGAGTCTTTGGAATGAGGACTGTTGACTGCTTCATAAACCTCTTTCTGTAGCTCTACTACAGTTAGTGCAGGACATACTTCTGGACTCTTTACTTTCAGCACTTCACTCTCTTCACATACCAGCTGATCCATCACTTGGCTTTGATATGCAATCTACAAATAAAAGACCCAAATGGGTTAGGAGTCAAATTCACTTTCATAATGCAGTGCCAAAGAATCAGAAACAGTGGGAGGTTATTTATGTTTGTGTGTTTTTTTTTGTTCTTGTGTTAATATCATCGTCCAATCTGCAAATTTAATTCTAATATTCAGGAATGCAAGTATAGAAATCTGATAAGATACCAGAGAGTGTTATTGATCTGTCTCAAATAATGAAGATGCATTAGGTGGCATGCCAATGAAAACAAACACAGAGATCCATAATTCACTGTGACAAAATTGTAATGGTGGAAGAGACAAATGACCATGGTTTTCTGTTTTTTAAGCATTACCTCGGCAATGCACTAAAGTCTAACCAGCAGCTAATATACAAGCATTTCATCACAAGGAGGCTCTAATTAGCCAAGTTAGCCAGTTAGCAATAACGTCCTATGGCATCAGCAATGGTTCAGCCAAAAATTACATTTTACCCCAAAATTAATCCGCCAGTCAAGCTATATTTGGAGTTTGAAACGTGTTTCTTTAGTTTTAGTTTATAGATATGAGGCTAATAAGGCTACCACTTTACCATTGTGCAAACTGCATGCCTACAGCATATGGTAAAATATGATATCTCAACAAGTGAAAATGTCTCATTTGTGTTTACAGGCAAATGTATCTAATATTTCTAATTATGAGAACGTCTTGTTATATTAGCAGAATTATCTACCAATAGAACAAGATCATCATTTAAAGGTTTAATAATCTTTTTTTTTTCCATATGTCATAATCTCCCAATGAGAAATATTAGATTACAATCAACTATATCTAAGTTGTTTTTTTGTTTTTTTTTTAACTTGATGTGATTCTGTGCTGTATAAATAATCAGACATTCACCTTAACACCACTTGTACATAAACAGCAGAATTAGCTGGTATTAAAATATGCATAAATCAGATTATATACTGGTGCAGATTGACACCAAACTATGACTGATTCTGTTTCAAGATGGAGCTAAGACTCTCGTTAGCTCTGTGACCGTGACTATGTTTTGGCTCTGTGACTGTCTCTGTTTACAGCTAACATACAGCATCAGGAATCGCATCTGTTTGAGACACTAAAACTCAGCAGTGCTCTCTGTGTTAACATGCGTTTGTACAATGCTACAACTGCAGCTATAAACTTTCCACAGACACCAAAAATGTCTTGGTTGACAGTATTTGGGATAAGGGGCATTGTATGAATGTAGATCAGTTGTTCACATTCTTGGCATTAAGAAAGACACACTCTTTGTGCTGAGAGCAGTAGACCAGCACTGAGGACTCACCTTTTTAAGAAATTCTTCTGAAAGCATTGGCTTGGGAATCTCAGGCCACAACCTGAAGGGTTCAACCAGAAACAGTGAAAAAAAATCACTTTATCACTCTGTACACTACTGTCTATGATGTTTTCTCATAAAACATATTGTAAAAAAAGTCTAAAGGTGCCACACCATTTCCAGTTTCTGTATACAAGGACCACAGTGACGCAAAGGATAAAAATCATTATGGCCAGAACAGCAACAACATTCATAATCACCAGGTCAACTGCAGAAAAAAAAAGAAAGGTTATTTTTCCACACAGCCTTCAACATTCATGACACCATCACATATGTAATTAATGGGGTGGATGTAATGTGCTTGAATTGCAGTGAAACTCCAGGAGGGTCCCTCTAAATATTACACTACACCTCTTCTCCGGCATTTTCTAGCCAATTACAGTAATAAATTGCGTGGAAGAAATGTGTGAAAACCCTTCACATGGTCAAATTTGGACATTTTTACTAAATATAGTTCTGAAAACTACAGACTTTCCTGAGCTGAATTTTTCCCCCTCTTTTGCATGTTTTTCAATCAGTAATAAAGTTCTAGCATTTATAATCGGCTTACTCCCAGAAGTGAAAAGGGAGAAAGTCTCCTTTCAAGATGCCACTCCAATTCCACTGCAAGACAGCAACACACTGATTGTCTAAAAGTAACTGCTATTTATTGATTTCATCTGCACTTAATGTAATGTCTAGTAAATACATATTAAAAAATATGAGCTTGAAGATTGTCTATCTTTATATCACATTTGTTCCTTGTCTTGGCTTACTGGCAACCTAATGTGATGTTTGCAGAAAGCCTAGGCCAAGTTTAGAAAGTTAAAAATATTTCCATCTCGTTTGGTGAAATGTACACTATATGGCCAAAAGTATGAGGACACCTGACCATCACACCCACATGGGAACATCCCATCCCATTATAATAACCTCCACTCTTCTGGGAAAGCTTTCCAATAGATTTTATAATGTGGTTTTGGGGATTTGCTCATTTAGCCACAACAGCATTAGTGAGGTCAGGGAGTGATGTCGGGTGAGGAGGCCTGGGGCGCAGTCAGCGGTCCAATTCATCCAAACGCTGTTCAGTGGGGTTGAGGTCAGGGCTTTGTGCAGGCCACATATAGGTGTGATGGTCAGGTGTCCACATAGTGGCCATATAGCCATATGGCAAAAAAAAAAAAAAAAAAAAAAAACTCAATTTTGGTCAAAACACTTTTTTTTTCCCTTTTTGGATGCAACAGTTTTTCTCAACCAACCACACAAATATTTTATTATCTTTAGTTTTATATTAGGACAAACACATTAAAGCAGAACCATATACCATTTCAGTGCTGACTAATAACTAAAAAAGGCAATTAAAACAGCAGAAAGCCCAACAGATACAGCAGAGAGGTGTGACTAAATCATATGTGCCAGAGACAGGCTTATCTTCTGTAAATACTTTATAGTTCATTAGAAAATATCAGGATTAGTCAGAATTTATTTAGGAGTGGGATTTAAAAAATTCCAAAACTCTAGCGCAAACTCTAAACTCTGCTTCATTACTTGTTATGTGCCCTCAAAGGGCTGTAAACTGTGCAGCTAATTCATTTCTTTCATGTACTAGAAGTGTTTCTACTCTATAGGCTAACAGAGGTTACAGTAATAATAAACCAGACTGGAAGATGTATTCTAGGAAAACGAGAGTGCTGCATCATTCTCTAATTTTACTACTAAAAAGGTAAAGTTTTTCTCTTGTTCACTTTTAAGCTGTTTCCAGTGATAAGACATATTATTATCATATTTAAATTTGTGTCAGACGCACAATTAATAGTGGTGGAAGCTGTTTTTATTGTGTGTCACAGTTGTTACTAATAAAATGATTTTTGACACTGGAAAAAAGACAAACACTAGGGGTCAGTACACACCAAGTCATAAGACTAACGAGAAAGTTCAGGATTTGAAGATGACTGGTCTTCTGTCTCGGCTAAACATGGGCACGATTCCTCTTAGCTGCAAGTGAGCTTTCAACTTGAAGCTGATGAAGCTGGTGTCAGGCAGATAGTTAATACACCGATTCATAAACCCAAACATGTTTTCCAATTTGTAGCTACTTGAATAAATAATATATTTCCTAATACATTAAATTAAGTAGATCCCTCTTGGTCTGGTAATTAAGGGGCTGAAACCATCAGGTCTAATACTGCTTGTAGTGTGCAGAAGGACAGGGATTATTTGTATTTGTATTACTGTACAGGTAAAATATGAGCCTCAGATTTGTACACACATACCCTGAGGATCCATTGACAGAGTGATCTCAGATGCAGGACTGTCTCCTGTCGACGTGAAGGCCTTCACTGTGAATGTGTAGGTATCCACAGGAAGACTGAACTTGTACTTCTGAGTACTGGGATCTCAAATTAATAGGATAAAATTTTACATGTTAGCATAAACTGCAAAATGTCAACATAAACTGCAAAAAAAACCCAATGCAAATATTGATTCTTCTCTATACAAATATCTCTTTAGGACATAGTAGAAAGTTCTTTACAAAGTAGATGTGAGAGCTAATCTCACTTACCAGATATAACAATACTGACTTCATCTCTGCCAGCACGACTGTAGGACACATTATAACCTTTTATAAAGCCCCTCTGCTCATGTCCATGCACATTTCCCCAGGAGAGGTAAACATTTAAGCCCTCCTGCTCTGCTGTTAGATTCTGAACTGCTCCTGATGGGGCTGGAAAAAAAAGACAGATGATATGGAAAAGTATATAACAAAGAGTACAAGCACAGGATAGAAGCAGCATGCTAAAACAAGACATCATTGAATGTGCTCATAATCTACAGAATAATTTGCCATAAATGATAAACAAGAATAAACAAGGGTCAATATCTCTCCATCCAGGAAGTTATGATGTGCATGCCCTATCCAAGGTGGATAAAGGGCTTTATTAAGAAAGAATTAAATATGATTAGGTGAGGTTTCAAAGATAAATAATTATAGCTTGGAGGACTGGGCTGCCCCACCTTTTTCACTGGGGCTGACAGCCTTGACGGTCACAGAAACCACACCTCCTTCTCTGGAACAGGCAGTTACACAAGCAATGCCTCCTTCAGCATGACTGACACAGAGGCCACACCTCCTTCTCTGACACTGACGCAGAGGCCACACCTTCTTCTCTAACACTGACGCAGAGGCCACATGTCCTTCTCTGATTCTGAAACTGATGCAGAGGCCACACCTCCTTCTCTGACATTGATGCAGAGGCCACACCTCCTTCACTGATTCTGACACAGACGCAGAGGCCACACCTCCTTCACTGCTTCTGACACTGATGCAGAGGCCACACCTCCTTCTCTGACACTGACGCAGAGGCCACACCTCCTTCACTGATTCTGACACAGACGCAGAGGCCACACCTCCTTCTCTGATTGTGACGCAGAGGCCACACGTCCTTCAGTGATTCTAACACTGACACAGAGGCCACACCTCCTTCTCTGATTCTGACACAGACGCAGAGGCCACACCTCCTTCTCTGATTGTGACGCAGAGGCCACACGTACTTCAGTGATTCTAACACTGACACAGCGGCCACACCTCCTTCTCTGAAACTGACGCAGAGGCCACACCTCCTTCACTGATTCTAACACTGACGCAGAGACCACACCTCCTTCACTGATTCTGACACTGGCGCAGAGACCACACCTCCTTCACTGATTCTGACACTGACGCAGAGGCCACACCTCCTTCTCTGACACTGACACAAAGGCCACACCTCCTTCACTGATTCTGACAGACGCAGAGGTCACACCTCCTTCACTGATTCTGACAGACGCACAGGTCACACCTCCTCTGCAGAATATTTGAAGTGAAGGTTAAAAGCAAAGGAATACTGAGTACTTACGCAGCTCTGTCATATAGCCTTCTCTCCTCTGCAACAATTCGGGTGCTCCTGAAGGGCAGCCATAAACCGAGAGAGTGTATTTCACTCCCTCTTTAAAATCTGTGTGTATAACAAAGTATAAACAAGGGTGAAAAACATGATAAATGTACAGAAAATATAACTTCAGCATCACCATGGTTTTACTATGTTAATATTGTGTAGTGCTTACAATCAGGCAGATTAATCGGGTAATGTGTCCAATTTAGGTAAGCAAAGATGCTTAATGCATTCCATAAGTACTGTAATTTTCAGACAAGAATTTGCTTTGGCAGCTAAGAGACTACGCCTAGAAATCAGTACAGGAGCTGCTTGCTGTACAAGTCACAACAATGGATGCTCTACCACAGTGCTGTTGAATTCTCAAATCTTATTGGTCAGAAAGTGTTGGCTCACATAAACAGCTTGAGGTAATAAGGATTTTGTTTGTTATTTCGAGCTGTCCTGTGAGTTTGGTGTCATTCCTATGTATGTCCTCCTATTGATTTCTTTTTTTTATACCAACGCTGTAGCAGTGCACCCACTGTGAGATTTCAATAAAAAAAATTCTCACACTTTCAGCACAACTTTGTCAGCGGCTATCTTTGGTCACATTGATACTAAATGACTCACCAGTGAGCATGTCACATTAGTATCTCCACTCACGACCAAAGAATTCTTTTACAATGTGCAATTTTTGTCTTCTACAGGAAAAACAGGCAAAAAATCTTACAGTGTAAAGCTGGCTTAAGTTACAGCACCAGCCAGATGGTAATAGTTTGAGTATACGTTATAAGCACTAATTTTCCAGTTACTGACCTGAGTAAATCTTTGCACTGGAGACATCAGAGGGGATTTTTATCCAGTTTACATTACACTGTTGTGCTTCGTAAGTTGGATACCAGTCTATCACATAGCCACATCTGGACCTAGGGCTTGGTTCCCAGGCCATAACAAAGGCTCCGTTATTTCCGCTAATATCACTGGTGTTAACAGCACCATCTGCAAAAAGAGTGAGGCTAATAAAAATCACATCCTTGTTCACATTGATATTCAGTATATTCAAAGCACAACCCATGTCCAACGCCTCTCTTCACCTGGAGACAGGTTGGGGATGGTGATTATGGAGGGACGAGAAGCACCGGCAGAGTTCCTAGCAGATACGGAACTGACGCGATGTGTTTTTTGCAGCTTGTGGCAGTTTGCTGGAGATTTGATTTTCTCTTCGTTCCTGTCTCTAGAGCTTTCCATAACCAGCTCATAGCTTGTAATGATCCCATGGCTCTGAGCTTCACTTAGACTCTATGGAATGGTTAGAAAGCAGAATGTATACAATCTTAATGCCAGTGTATTTGGCTTTGTTACGAGGACAAATAACTTCAAGTGTACTTACTTTCCACACAACATAAGTCTGTTCACCAAGAACCTGCATCCACACATCTAAGGCTTCTGGAACTGAAAAAAAACCAAACAATCTATGAGAATACAGGTTGCTTTCTATATTGAATAAAACATTAAATAATAATGCAAAAAAGGCTACAATTTACCATTATAAAATCCTTACTCTATTAATATAAACATGAAAAACTACACAGAACTCCCCTAAACATGCCCATCCCCTAGTAAACTGGTTTGCATGGCCTGTAATATGTAAGGATTAAAACACTCATTTAAAAAAAAAAAAAAAAAAAAAAGGCTTATGAGGTGGTGTGATGGAGCAGAGTTACATTCCTATAACAGTGCACCCCTATATGTTTTATTCCTCTTGTACCTCAGCAGTTTGCCAAAGATTACAATTTTTTACATTTATTACAGAACGAGACATCAGACTTTTTATCCATTTAAAGTTACATTCGATGTTGTGTAACGTCTGCAGAACAAGTTAGTTCCTCAAGTAATTGTCTTAATATTATGAATCATTTCCTCACAAGCCTCTCTTTATTTTCTCTTACTTTTTCTCTACAGTCTGTAATGAACTGTTTCACACATCTCATCCTAAACACTAGAAATTCCACAGTACAAATCAAAACAAATATTTGTGATACACATTCGTCGTGTAAAGTGTCTTTTTTTTCGCAGGTTGCTGAAATGTGTCAGCTTTGTGAAGCTTTAGAAGCTGTCCATGTGATGTCACATCAGCAAATGGATAGCTTAGGCCTACTTTTAATCAAAGCTCTGATTTCTGCATGAATAGTTACAGGATTGGGTGTGCACACTGTCTCACTGTCGATCATTTTGCAAGTAAATTGTCAAAATGTCACATCTCTCATACTGAAATTGCCCAAACCAGCTTTTGAAATAGAACAGAAATGTGTGTACAGTCAGCAGGTATAATACAGTCTGTTATTTCCTCTGATGATAATAAATCCGTGAATTGTTTAGGGTAAGTTATTACTATAAGGAGTTTTTTTTTTTTTTTATTCGACCTATTAAAACAAAATGTGAATATTTTCAGTGCTTACTGTCTTCTTTGGTGACGAAGGTGATGAGGTTACTCCAGTCCCCCCATTTATAAAAATGCTCAAGAGCGCCGCAGCGTACACGAGCTGCGTAATCAGTAAAGGGCTCCAGATCTGCCAAGACCACTGAGATCAGTCCGGTTCCATTAAAAGCTTCCTACAGAGAAAAGATATTTTAATGATACAATATGTAAGAATAAAACACTTGGAGGTGAGCAGGAAAATAAAACAATGGCAGGGTGACGAAGTGCAGTTACCGCTACCACCCTGAAGCTGATTATTTTCCTATAACAGCATCCCTAAGTGTTTTATTCCTCTTACAAACAGCAATTTTCCAACAATTTTTTTTTTCTAAGAACAACCTGTCATACTTTTTATTCATTTTCGGTTACATTTAACATCTCCAAAATCCAAGTTAGTCATTCAGTCGAAAATCGAATACACACAGTGTTCTTCATCACCTCAGATATAGCCAATCTGCCAAGTTTCTTTCAAATCAAGGTTGTTTTTTTTTTTTGTCTAAGTAATAGTTCGCATCTTCTCAAACAACTTTGAGGCCCTGCTTGTTTGACATCACAGAGCTAAAAACACTCACAGCTCCAACACTAAGCTGAATCACTTCGTTTCACAGAACAATGTGAAATCTTCTTCTTCTTCTT
>CM074959.1:12236801-12249069 GCA_037577455.1 Pangasius macronema | reverse complement strand
TCTCCCTCCTCTGAACATGTCCAAACCATCTTAATCTGGCCTCCCTAACTTTGTCCCCCAAACATCCAACATGAAGAACAATGTGAAATGGTGTCAATTTTAATTTTGCCTGAAGTATTCCTTTAAATAGAATGAGAACGCTTACATGAATTATGCGTCCATTGACCTCCACTTGGCATATCATTGGAAAGGAACTATACTTCGACAGTCCGTGCCATTTCCACTCTAGCGTTGCGTTTCTTGCAGTGAACAGAGTGGTGGGGGCAAGCGTTGGCGCTTTCAGGCGCACTACAGAAAAGTTGGAACATGTTAGGTACCATTACCGAATGAAGCTGAGATACATCTCAGCCTTTAAACTAAGATTTAACCATTCAGAGGATCATATACTGGACTTTACCCCTGTGTTTTGGATCAGCTGTATCAGAGATTATTTTTGTGCCAAGGAGATTTTTGGCCGTTAGGGTCCAGTTCACCACCCCTGTGTCTATGGTGTTTTCCAGAACACAAAACCCAGGTGTACAGCTCCTAAATGAGACACACAATAAACGTGGTACTTGTAAGGAAACTTCCTCGTTGTGTCAGTTTCATTTTTAATATGTTGTCCTGTCTACTGTCTTGGCATAGTTTATAGTGTTCCTAGTTATGAATGAGTTAAAACTTTACTGTTTAGTGCGTTTGGTATTTGTAGGAATCATGGCATAAGCCCAGTCGAGCATTATGGACTTTTTAAAACATTAAACATTGAATTGAAATCACCAATAAAACTGTCTGTTTGTCTTTAAGTCACACACACACACACACACACACACACACACACACACACACACACACACACACACACGCATTTTATCAAACGAGATGATTATTCTTAGTATGCAGTCAACAGGTGTGGAAAGAAGGAACTACATGAACGCTTGTTACAGTGCTTGAGTACATGGCTCACTGTATCAGTACTTTTGTAAGTATAGTTAAATCATAGTAGTTTTATGTTTACTTGAGTTTTTAAAAAATAAAATAAGTACTCAAGTTTGTTACATTTATTTTTGATCACTGTTACACACACACAATGCATTATATACACACACACACACACACACACACACACACACACACACACACACACAATGCATTTAACTCCAGAATGATGTAAGCCAATGAAACTACAGAAGTACAAAAATAATTACATTTCAAGACCAATTCAAAATAAATCAGTTTCCTAAACGCTACACTTCAGGTGCCAAATGCTTAGTGGAGTATCCCTGGGCCAATTTTTTAGAAATCTTCCTTTTTAAATTCTTCAAAGGAAGCAGTGTGATAATGATCTTCAAATTATGCAAAAACCTCTGACGCTATCGGCATTTCACATCTCAACATCCAACCTGGGGAAACATGTCCAGGTATAACTGAGCGAGCTACACTCACTGAGTCGATAAAGTGATCATAAGTGTTTCGCTTGTGTTTTACAGTATGAAAGCTCTGTATTAAACCTGAGATGTCATGCTGATGTTCAGTAGCGATGCCAGTTGTATTAAATGCATCCAAGTGCTGCTATAAGCCTACACTGAAAAAAGTGAATATGTGGTCAGTCAGATTTAAGAGAAATTATTATTTATAGTTTGCATAAACATATTTAGTTCCTCATAAAAACATGATTTCACTGTTATACTAAAGTTAATCGAAACAAGTCGACTAGTTTGAATTATGTAGATTGAGTGTAGATCGATTCTCAGTCTTAAAAGTATGTAAAGTTAAATGTAAAGGAATTTGTAAATGAATGATATATCCGTACTTTTCTTGATCTGTAATTTTACTTTTGATAGATGTCATTTTACATTGCTGATAGATATTATCTATCAGCTGTTGATAGATGTTAGATTAGATTCTTGTCCTCAACAAGAAGTCTTATTATTGTAAACCAAGGATTAAATGTTGGATTTCCATGGCCTCTGGTGTTGTTTGAAAGCTCCTGAAGAGCTCATTTGAACCATTATAACATGGTCGTGTAACCATATAACGTGTAATGCATGTTGGTTGCTGCAATCCAGAACTATCAAGCTATCAGACTTCACCAGTGCAGATCTCGCAGACTCTCCATGAAAGAACGCTAATTTGTGACCATTGTGCACCCTGTATATTTATTTCTAAGCGCAGAATGGAACTTCTGATGTTCGAACAATGCAACTGCATTACATGCATAACTGAAAGAATGCTGAATAGCATGCGGGGAACTGCACGTTTCCCTAATGCACATCATCAAACTTTTGCATTGCGATGCATCACGCCACAGTGTATCGCTACATCCAAGTCAAGTCAAGTGGCTTTATTGTCATTTCAACCATATACAGCTAGTTAGTGCACAGTGAGACAAAACAACGTTCCTGCAGGACCAAGGTGCTGCAGAAAACAAACACAGAACTACAGGAGACTACATATATTTACATAAAGTGCACAGTGCAAACATGTGCAAACAGCACAGGTCAATCAGAATATAATGGAACACGCTCACTGCAACAGGCACACTCTTTAATACCATTTAACTGACTGTAAATCTAATTTATACCTTTTTGTCAGTGTGAACGGGTCAGACTTTGAGAGTGTAGTAATGGAGTAAATTATTAAAATGCATCTTAGTCATAATATATGCACTTCTCCATGCTACTGCAATCAGAGCGCAAGCACATCAGCAAAGCTACCACACAGTTTTGTCGAAAATCACCCAGATCAACTCTGATTGGTTCACCATCTGATCAGGCTCGATCAGGCGACTGAATGCTTAGCGTCAACGTTCCACTTCTTAGCTTACTGCTGCTAGATCAGCATCTCTCTCCACTCTAATTAAAGAAAATGAAACGAATGCTACATTCTTATTTAATACAGTAGTAATCTGATAACGAATTATGTTGATATATTATCTTCCTCTTCAATATCAGATCCCTTGCCTACACACTTCCTTAAACAAATACTACCAGAAGCAATCAAACGTCTATTAAAAACGATCAATACTGCCCTTAGCAACAGACTTACATGGATTTAAGAAATTTTATCGGTAATAGTTAGGTCTATAGGTCTAAAGATATTTCGACGAAACAGTGTTACAGCACTGTCAAAAGTAAATAAAGTAAAAAATAATAATAATAATAATAATAATAAATAAATAAAAATGTTATAAGTAAAATTTAATTAAAAACGTCCATCCAAAAATCTAGATGTTCAGTAAAACTCAAAGACATCTTTTAAGCATCTTATAAATGTATGTGAGCTCACCAAGAAAATTATTTTTAAAAAGAGGTAATAAAACAATATTCTTCCTCAATTGGCTGAATAATAGTAACCAGTAATCAGGGAGCAAAATCACAGTAATTATTTTTATATTGCAGCTTTGTTAGCTTCCTACCTTCCATTGACGATGTACTCTGAGCCGTACTCTCAAAGACTTTGCAAACGAGCAACGGGATATTAGGTCGCTGTGAGGTGCCTTGACTCTAGAGCTCAGAGTCATGTAATGCTGTGGTCATCAGGAGCATCTGCAATAACGGCTCATGTCAGGACTTTCAAGACCAGTGCGTATGAAATAACCAATCTGATTAATACAAGATGTTACCAATATCTCATATATCACTGGACTGCTCGCAAGCTGACACATAGTTTACTTTCTGTCACATCATTGCATTTTGGCTTTCAACCACATTATGGGCACAGTAACGGTTGGAAGAGAAAGTATTATAAAAGTAAGCTTCTTTCTAGCCCATTACTTGTAATCCGCTAGCCTTACTGTTAGCCCCAAAGTTACAAAAAACAAACAAACAAACAAACAAACAAATTAAAAAAACAGGTGACCCCAAGTGAATTTGACTGATTGGAGGTTCATTTGACGGATCAGAATCAGAAAGGGTTTTATTGCCAAGTGTGCTCACACACACACACACACACAAGGAATTTGACTTGGTACGTGAAGCTTCCAGTACAATACAAGTTATGATGACTGTGTGGTTCCTCTATTTTAAAACAGTGTGTCATAGATAAACAACACTGAATGCTCATTTGCTCCAAGCACACGACAATCCTAGCTATAATCTCCCTTCATAACTTTACACTTTGCACTATATATGTGTGTGTGTGTGTGTGTGTGTGTGTGTGTGTGTGTGTGTGTGTGTGTGTGTGTGTGTGTGTGTTTCTATCTCAATCTCTTACAGACTCTCTTCCATTCATGGGTCAGATTCAAAAGGTAACTTGGAGAACATCCTTCCCAGGAAAACATCCTTCCCTGGTTTATACTTACAGGCAGTGTAGTAAGTGGAGCCTTCACCCTCGCAGATTATATCAAACCCCTCTGGTGGAGACGGGTGAGAATGGTGAATAGGATTTGTGACATAAGTCCGGTTGCTGATCCGAAGTGTGAAAGCAGAAGATGTGAACTGTTCATCATGCTCCTGATTTAGGATACAGCAGAACCTGATGCCCTCACTAGCCAGTGCAAGATGGTTTTGAGGATACACCCTGATGTCCTTTATGTCAGGTATGTCTTTTCCTGTAGGGTGAAAAAAAGATTTGGATTTGAATAATATTTTATTTACAGAGCTGGACTCATATTGCTACTGTCATAATTATTCTGATGCAGATTCAGATTTATTGTCACATCGCAGTTTACACAGTTACTAAGAACGTATAAAAGGTGAGTGAAATTCTTATGCGCAGAGACCCAACAACAATGCAGTAAAACTAGTATATATACAGCATTGTGCAAAAATCTTAGGCACATGCAAAGAAATGCTGTAGAGCAAAGAAGCCTTCAAAAATAATGAAAGTAAATGTTTCTACATTAAAAAAAATACTACAAAGTGCAGTAAACAGCAATAATTGAAACAAACTCAATATTTGGTGTGATGATCTTTCGCTTTAAAAAAAATAGCAGTCTTGGGTACAATTAGTGCAGTTTTATAAGGAAATGAGCTGTAAGTGTTACTGAGCATCTTGCAGAAGCAGCCACNACTTTGACTGTTGACTCGATTCTTATTTCTGCAGCAAAACCCAGCAGCCTTTATCATGTTTTTCTGTCTGAAAAGTGGCCTCTTATGTAATCTGCTGCTTTCTTTACTGACATACAAGCATTTTCCTGTAACATTTAATTTAGAGCTGGAAAACTGTTTGGAAAACTAAAATGTTTTTGTACTGAATTAATAATGTAGAAGTCATAAAATAAAGATCTATAACAAAGTTTGTACTAAAAAAAATAGGGTGCTGTCGGAACTCAGAGTCCTTCCCTGAGTGGACTGAACAATCTGCCAATTACGTATATGTCTCTTATTATACTCACTCAGAAAATACACCACAATGAAGAATTGCCAGTCATTGGATGAGAAGAAGCAAACTTCTTTATTGCAGCANGCAATACAACACGTTCTAATGAGCTCAAAGAAGGTGAATTCCCTCAACGGTGACACAGCAATCTCAAGCCTGAGAGTTATGTGCCCCAAGTCCTCCAAATTCCCTTGCGTACATACCCAGACGCCTGCTGGCGCCATCCCCTTTTGGGCCGCCAATGTCAGTAATTTCCTATTATCTTCAGTTTAAACCATTTTAGCTCCTCCTATCCTAATTTACATACACTCCACCATTGCCCATTATCCCCTCCCACCGACCTTTTGTCTTGTCTATCTTAGAATTTCCCCTTACCTAATCTTGTTGACTTGTTAACCAGACTTTTTGACTTGTTAACCAGACACTTCTGTTCTCTGAGACCCCACATCCTGTTTTTCTTATCTGAAAAATGGGGTTCTAAACCACATCTAGACTCCTCATCTTCTTTTGAGATGTCTCCTGACCCCTGGCCTAGTCAGTAAACTGCTATATAGAAGCCCTCACTTCCTCTGTTCGCTTTATTTTGTACTCATTCTTTTTTACACTGAATCAACAACGTGCAGATGTACCTTCTGCCACATGAAAGTTTTGCTTTATTCTCATTTTGTTCTTTTATGGCTGTGGCTATTTGATGCTTAAAATGCATTTTTCTTGACTATAGCAGCTCTTGCTTTTACTGCTTGTTTACATCCTCCTACTTATATTTTCTAGATTATGCGTAGTCATTATTAATATTTATGCTTGATTAACTTGTACCAAGAGATAATGTTTCTACTGTATATCGCCCTAAAGCTAGCCTTATGATTAATCTTATTCTCTACTCTACTTTAGCTCAGTTTCATAGACACACCGGATGTAACCTTTCAGTGTGCCTTCTGTCACACCAACCGGCTGCTCTTGCAGCTGAGCTCGTCCACCTCCTGCCTCTGCGTGTTGTGCACCAGACTTCTCTCTCTGATAATAGCACACAAACCATAAACTACTACTAATACTACTAATATACTACTAATATAGTCAAAGCTGGCTACTAAGCTGCCCATAAGCTGATTAAGCGATATTTCCATATTTTTCTTGACAGTGCCTAAGACTTATGCACAGTACTGTATGTATTACATACATATATATACACAAATATACCCTCAGCAAATACCTGCAAAACATCACAATCTGGATAGCAACTAAAAAGCAATAAAATCAAGGTTCTTGTCATTGGCTACACACTATCCAAAGTACACAGTTTTAGCATCTGCATCAGTGTCTGCTTCATACATCTCTCCATACCAGTCAAGAGCCTTGGTGTTATCCAAGACAATATATTCATTTTCAAACCACACATCAAAAACAATCTCCGCCTTCTTCAATCTCCACAACGTTGCCAGCCTACACCTGGCTCTCTTTAGTAACATCCCAGATCAATTACTGTAACACTGTTTTCTCTGGCATCCCAAATAAATTCCTCCTCAGGCTTCAACTCTCCCAAAATGTTGCTGCCTATATTGTAAGCTTTATAATGAGTCATAAAACTAATCAGGCAAATCAATCAACCAGTCAGAGGGCTCATATTGTCTGTTTTTCTCTTTGTCTGCGAATCACCATCAGCACAGCAATCCGACCTTCATTTGTCTCGCGACAAAATCGGGTGTCTAAAGAAGATGAATATGTGTTCGTTAGATCTAATCTGTCGAATTACAATATTTGTGTAGTTGCATGCCGATTACACACTAATTTCACATATAACCAAGTTATAGTACATATGTAGTGTACAAACAGAAAGCATTTATCTTGCTAAATACAAGTCTTCTGCTTCTCTGGATGCCTTTTCTTTTCATTTTTGTGCTTGGTCAATGATTGACTTGCTTGTAAATTGGCTATAGCATTCTCTCTCCAGAGAAGGCAATGAAGCTTATAAAACTTGCATGCATATCAGCATATTATCTGCCCTAATCTGCATGCGCGAGCTCACAGGCGCCTATGATTGGCATGTGTCTCTGTGATATGGGAGAGAGAATGTGCCGTCCCTTCCGTTTAGGATGGTGAGGCATCATCGGGATTCAAACTCACAATCTCCCAATGACATGGTGAAAGCTTATGTGCAAATCTTATTTGCCATTTTTCCCAGGTTTACAGAAACATTTTAGATGTGGATACAAAAAACGCATTCTCTGCAGTCAGGGATTGATGAAATGAAAGTTTTCAAGGCTTGAGGGTTTAGGATAATTAGGACAAGTGACAAGTGTAAGGGATGATGTGAGTCGATGTATGTCATGTAGAAGTTGTTCGTGCAGGCAGATCCTCCCTGCCCCATACTACCTCATCCACACAGGTAAGAGACAATCACACACTTCACCATTCACCATGAAAAGAGGTTTCCATTACATTTTCAAAAAAAAAAAAAAAAAAAAGGCTTATATATGAATGTCGACTCTCAGCCTGCACCTAAAAGAGTTGACACAAGAGCTGACTCACTCATGAGCAACACGTCACTTGCTCCTTTAACAGCCCACTGTGTGTTTGTGGAAAAAAAAAAACTGATCCGATTCAGGCTTTTCATACAGTTCTTTCTCAGCATTCTCAGGATGAATACTCACCAGGTAAAGTTGTCAGAGGTGTCCAGGCACTGGTGAGGTCACGGTCTCTGTAGCGCAGCTGGACAGAATGTGATGTACACTGCAGTGGTAATGGTGAAATCCAGCTCCACTTATAATGGCCTGATGGATTTGCTTTCAATTCTATTGTCTCCTAACAGAAGCAGCAGATGGAAAAAGCAAAGCTTTACGTCAGATTTTAGTGTACTTAAACAGCTTCTATTTTTTTTTCCACAAAGCGCCAGAGCTGATGGAGTTCAAGGAGTTCAAAAGTATTTCCCCCCAGTTTTAGAGCCAAGTCCTTAAATCCGGACAGTATTAATACTTTAAGACCGACTAGTAAAAAACCGTTTATAGTAACACAAATCGTTAAAGATCCCCATGAAAATAGTTGAGAAATTGTACTTCATTACAGTACAGAAATGCTAATATACATAAACCATTGAACAACTGCACTCTTACTCAAGTAAATTTACAAGAGAAATTTTTTTTTACTCATTTTGATCATCTTTTGATGTACAAGTTATGCCAGATTTGTCAGATTATTATTTTCTTTTGGCTAATTCTATTTTTCTCTTGCCCAGCATTTTATTTTTAAAATTTGTTTAAAATTAAATTCACATCACTGTGAAGTTAAACTGTAAAGCACAACTGCAATAATCTGTCGCTGAGCAAAGGCAATCAAATCTAAACTTTGTAAGACTCGATTTAATCGAAAACCGATGTAAACGATCGATCGCAAACCAACAATTTGAATCGTAAGTAACATACTGGATTGTAATTTTGTAAATGTGTTCAGGCTCTGGGTTAATGCGCTGCCACATTTTTGTGCCGGAATCAAATTTGTTTCAGAACTAGCGCTTCTATGATATAAAAAGCATGACATTGGTTTGTGGGAAAAGCCTTTATTTGGCAATTAATAGAAACGAGAATAAAAAGAGCTTTATTAAATAAACATCCACTTACATTATGGACCAGTTTCATCTGCTCAGTATAGAAAATCTTAACGTCGTAGGTGACTTTGTCTGGTGTGATGCTGTTGGTGAAACCATCCTGCCACTCAATATTCATCTTCCAAACACCTAAATCTTCCACGTCATCATCTGTGTAGACTTTCACCTCCTCAGGGGCAGACAGTGGCTGTGCTGTTAACAGGATTTTTACAAACAATAACATGTCGGCACATGAAACCTGCAGATATCATCCTGGGTCAAAGAAATATAACAAGTAAGACCAGTGGAAATTCAACACTACTGGTACAGGAACTTCCTAAACACTATAAATGAGCCCCATTTGGACAGGATAGATTTTATTTCCGTGATGCCTTCTGTGTAATTCTTTCTCCACCCTTGAGAGACTTCCTGCCCCATAATGCCTACTTTTTTTTTTTTTTCTTTTCCAGGAACTCAAGGCCAGGCTGCTTGTTTAGTCCTGCTCTGAGAGATATTTCTGCCATTTTACAAGCAGATGTTTCCTCTTTTGCTGGAAAACAAGTCTGATTGCTGCGACACACTGTGTTAAGTCTTTTTTGTGTGTGTGTGTATGTTTACAACTAATTATATAGTAATGTTTAGGAAAAATCTCAAACATTTTAATAACTACATAAGAAAATAAGGACGTAGGAAAGCTCCTTAATTTGGGTAAATTTGAAGCTCAGTTAATCGGCTTCACACTGTACAATGACTGTACTGTTGACTCTAAATGGCTTATTTACTTCAACACACACCAAGTTAATGGACATTTTGAGAAACTCAGTCATTTCATATTAATGGCCTGAAAGAAAGCAATTCAAAATAAATCCATAAATTATGACAAATAAGACTAGCCATTCACTTCAGCAAAAGTAATGGCACCCTATATAAGGAGGAAGTGTAAGTGCATGTCTAGAGTAGCCAACATGCTGCAATGAGTCGTAAAACTGGAGGATTTAGCACTCACGACGCTTAGGAGGTGCTCTTTCACTGCAAGATGTTCATTACTTTGTAAAATTGGAAAAACAAACTAACATTAACGAACTTTAATATTAAACAAAAGGGGTATAACGATACACTCTAGTCACGATTCGCTTCATGATACTGGCTTCACGAACTAATTCGATTCAATTTTGAGCAAAATTTGAATGAAGAAAAATGAGAAGTGAAAAGACTCCTTTTTTATTTCTGAGTCATAAACAATGTGAAACAATGTGCATTTTTGTCTGTATAAACCTAAATAAATTAACATGGCTATGAACAGAGGTGTAATATTGTAAACAAAATATACTACACCATATCTCATACATTTACTTATAAATCCACTTATAAATTCTCCCCAAAATCTGACTGAATAGAAAAGGCACCTGGGGAAATTGATCGATTGAAACATAATGAGCTATGTAGCAGAAATAGAGCTATCATTTGAAAGTGAGCTATCTATATATTTTAACTCTATGGGTTGCACAGATCAGGACCTTGATAATTGTGAATTTCTATGATGTACATTGTTACAATGGTCACAATGTATCAATTCACCCCTATTAAATAATAATAAAGTTCTGCTGAACAGTATATTAAAGCGTGGGACTCCTTCCAGTACGTAAGTAAGTAAGTAATTAAACTTTCTGCCAGCTCCTGCTTTATTGGTACACATTGCACACACCTATACAGAGAAATGCATCGTGTTGTGTCGGATATTTAGTATGATAGTAGTGTAAGAAATAACAATAATATAAGAAACAAATCAAAGGAACCTTCTTTGTTGGATTTTCCTTTATATGCTCCTGTCCTGAATTTCATAATGTGTACCAATAGATATACAGTATATATGTACTATATACTGTTAGTGAAAGATGCTGAATTTCAGTATATAGTATATAGTACATTGTATATCATTTACTGTTTCCTTCTAAAAATGAATGAAAACCAACTAAAAGAGTTTAAAAAAAAAAAAAAGCTAGCTGGAGAAAACCACACATTAACGACTAAGTCTCGTCTACCCTTTACTTCCTACCTCTCGGTTTATCGTGAATGACATCGATGTCTGAGTGTCTGAGACAATGTGAAGTCTGGTTGTTGGCCCACCTAAAGTAAACTGCTCCTTCACTTAAAACTGTGATTAGAAAACCCACAGACAGGGCCCTGTGCCTTTACCTCTGACAGTTACAAAGAAGGTGACACTGGAGACTCCTTCCATAAATATGAAATAAATGTCAACAACCAATATCAACAATTACACATATTTTAAATCTGTTATGTGAACCATTTACCAAACAAGTGCCTGTGAATGAGCTGTGAGGGGCTCGGTCTGTGGGGGCAGTACAGTCTGAAAGTAGAAGGTAGTAGAAGCTTGGTGCGGACTCACCATTCTGCCTTCCTTGTGCGATCAGCACTGAGAACACAGCACATAGAGACCACACAAATACACAGGCCATGACAGGACACCGCAGTGCACACAATGACTCGTGCAGGTCTGATTAGTTCATGAGTAATGATGTGCTGGAGAAATAAAAACAAGGGGTTTTAGTCGGTAGGAGTATGTGGAAAAGCCCACAATACCCTATTGTCTGGAGCTTCCTGCTGTAGTTTGGATTTTGGCCAGCAACAGCTTACACTGTTCATGCTCACTGCTACACACAAACAACTCATACAACAGCTGTTTGTTTCAAAAACAGTATTGATCTGAAGTGCTGGATGGTATCTGTCAAATCCACAATGTATAAAATACTACACTCGCACACAATATCCTTTAATAAACCATACCTAGAAGGTGTGCTGGGATCTTGTGAATGCTTAAAACACAGCATCATCACACAACATTTCACATAACATTGCAAAGCAGTATGGTGCATTGCTAGGTGGTTTATATCTATACTTGGAAGTAAACATAAGTTTCATTAGCAGAATGTGAATTATACAGTGACATTTGGTGGATTTAGCTAGCGTTTAGTAAATGTATTTTTTAAAAAGTAGCTTGGCTAGAAAAATAAACATTTTTCACTATAGTAGGGGGATCTAGCTATCAACCCTGTGGCTAGCTAAGTTAACCAACTAAAATTTTGCAAACAGCTAGTGTCATATATTTGAGCAACACTAAACAAGAAGTCTACATTATATTCAAACTACAGGACCAAGCTAGCTAGCTAATTCTCAAAACGTTTTGATTTTTCACATTACAGGTCTCCCAGGCAGCTGATTGACCCAGCGTCTGTTTTGAGTATAGCTAAGGTTGGTTCAACATCAGTCTGCACTCTGAGAAAAATAGTACTAACCCTTTACTGCACATTGTTGCCATATGGCAACAATTTACAAACTACCCCCCTAATTTTTTTTTTTTTAATTTTGNTTATT
>CM074959.1:12210478-12231720 GCA_037577455.1 Pangasius macronema | reverse complement strand
GTCTTGGTGCCACATACCACAGCACACCTTCAGAGGTCATGTGGAGTCCATGCCTCGACGGGTCTGAGCTGTTTTCGTGGCACAAGGGGGATCTACGCAATATTAGGCAGGTGGTTTTAATGTTATGGCTGATCTGTGTATATCACCTACAAACCATATGAGATATAACAAGAAAAAGTTTTACAACTTATGGTTTCATCATAGTGTCTTGTGTAAGTATTCACCCACCCTTGAACTTTACCACATTCTGAGGTGTTACAACATCAAACCGAAATGGACTTTACTGGGATAAGTTTTAGACTGCTAATTAAGTACATTAGCACATTTTATTTTGTCATTAGCTAAGTTTATGGCCCTGAGTTTATTTCTCAGTTTTGCCCCCTAAGAAGGAGTTCTTTAATCTTATAAAACTTATAATTTGGAACACATTTTCTAAATTCATTTTGTGGGCCAGATAAGGACCTTTATCAGGCCCGTCCTGGCCCCTGGGCTGCTGAAGATGGATTAATCACAGTTAACACAATTCATCTTTTTTTTTCTTTTTTTTATTAACAATGCATCCCTTTCATACGATTGTTTCTCAAGGCTCTTTTCTAATGCCCAAAACAAACACTGAACTATACAAGGGAGACCACAATTAGGGAAAATAAAAGAAAACATTACAAGTATGTACAACTTTTCTGAGACACGTTTTTTTTTTCCTCAAGGAAAAATATAAATAACACTTCTTTTGCATCCATTTCTGCAATCTCAATATTAAATGGTTCTTAATAAATTTAATACAGTGCTCTGCAAATTCATGAGTGCACTTCAGAAGAAAGAAAAAAAAATGAAAGAATGGAAGGTGCATCTTTTTTGTTTTTACATGACACAGATGTACAGTTCAAACAGTCCCAGCTAATTGGTGTGAATGGTGATGGAGAACACACCCCTTTGAAAAGAATGCAAATAAAAAAAAAAAGCGAAATATTCACTAGAATTTAGTACACTGTTTTTCAGTGGCACTGAAACCACCAGCGCCGATCATGCTTCAGAAATGGCTCATGCAGTAAGGTACCAGCATTACTGGTCAACTGGCAACGTGGATCATGAACGTTGACAATGCAAGAAAATATGTTTCTAGTGAATCAGTTAGGTGAAGTCCACATGTTCACATGCTCAGATGATGAGTGGCAGCGTGTTAATAAATGTTAACAGTTCACACACAGTTCTGAGGTTAACAGAGGAGAAAATCAGCATTGTGACAGGATCCCCAGCATTTTCATGCCATTAATCAAACAGCCTCGGTTCATCCAAGCTCGCCTATCTCATTAGCCTATACAAGTTGATTGGGGGTTGTCACATACACATATTAAAACAAACAAAAGAAATAGAAAACAAAAATTCAGCTGCTTCTCAAAACCACACAAGAATGGGCTGTTATTGCCAGTCATTTAGAGCCAGAACTTCTTTACAATGCATCTTAAAGAAAAAAACCAATAATAATAATAATAATAATAATAATAATAAAATCTTGTGTTTGTGGGAAAAGCCAAGGCAGATAAAGATGCGGATTTATTAGGATCTATAATAAATAAAAAAGCCGTGACAATTTCATTAAGTCTAATGCTAATACAAAAAAATACATATAAGGCGAAATAATTAAAGCTGCCTAAATAGCATGACTGGTCCAGCCAAGAAGAAGCAAACAAACCCATCACTCCGTTCCAATAAGACCATTTATGACACCAAAATAATTTATTTGGAATCAACAGGCACATTGAACAAAAGTATATCTCAATACCTCAAATTTAGAATTACAGATAAAGGCTTAACCGAATAAAGGATCAGCCTCTATCTGATGAAAGTTTAGAGTGAGAGAAGGCATTGCTGTGGCTTCATCATGAGTGGGTTATTTATTGCATCATGCTTATGTTATGGCCTGGACAAATGCTGTGGACCTGCTTTAAAGGAATAATAATAATAATAATCAATATCAAGCCTCAAACCACACCCACTTTTTTTTTTTTAGGACATAAAAGGACTAAGGCTGCTTTCACACTCGCTGGAGTGCCTTTTGTGCTGATATGGAAAAAAAGTGACTCATGCAACACACTGTAACCATGACGACACTCTTACCAGGCCTAGGTAGTATTTTGTCACTAACAAGCCCAAGCTTGCTCTCTAGATCAGCTGCATTTTTATGAGTAATGCAGATGAAATAAAGATTGGCGTAACACTGGTGATGAGCAGGTTGTTTGTCTGTAGCTTCTGAGGCAGAATATCAAGAGAATTTGAGCTGTTTGTGTAATTCGACTGCGTGCAACACGGTTACACTGGACGTCATATCTTATACCAGCGAATGTCCCAAAAATGATTACATTTGGCAGACGCCGTTATCCAGAGCGACTTACAATAGTGATGCTGTTATCAAAAATGCTGCTGTTATTTTTAGCTACATTGGCAACAAAATAATTTTTGATCCAACGTCTCATAAATCCCATTCACTCACTAACAAGACTCCTTTTTTCATCTGTACTTTGTCCTCCATGTTTTCTTTTATTTATCTTGCTTACCCCAGAACTCCTGACCTGATTGGATGTCACATGGCAGGGGCCATGCTTTTTAAAGGCAGCCACATATCCATAGGATTACATGTAGAACGTACACTAGTGTCGGAGGGAACAAATGCCAAGTGTGAAAGCAGTCTTACTGCAGTCTATAAATATGAACAGAGCTTCACAGTGTAGCCGAGCACAGAACTGTTATGGAGGTGGCCATCTTGGACAACAATTTCCCTAAGCCCTGGGTCACAAAGGTTGAAAAGAGAAGTGCATATAAGTTCCATTATGAATTTGTATACGGCACATTCTGTGCATGTCCAAAACTAAAATAAACTTTGGGGCCAAACACGTCTCATGACTCATCCATTATGTTTGCCAAACTATCCCTTTAAAGCAAAAAAGCTCAGAGCATTGAAAGTAATGATTAAATGGTGGGGAAGCATTGGAGTTAACCTAGCAAAAGCTGCATCATCATCATCATCATCATCATCATCATCATCTCACATTATAGCTTATTATTCCAAAAAACACTCAGACAAAACTTGAGGGATTTTTTGGTTAGTTAAGAGTTCTATCTTCCTTGGCACCCTTTTCCACAGAAAAACTCCATGCTGAAGGACACACAGAAGCTTTAAGGGTTCTGCCAGTGCCACAAACTAGTAGAACCACTTTACGCCTGCTAGAATGGAAAGTTCCTTAAGAGTGTAGGTGCGTGTCAGAAAAGTCTAATTGTTTTCAGTTAAAGTTAAATCAGCACAAATGTATCAGACCATTTTATACTTTTGGAAGAGAGTAGAGCTTTGAAGATGGTCTTTCACTGTTGGGTTTTTGAAGGATTTCGTGGGAGAGGGAATGAAGGAAAAAAGGCATGCATACACTCCTCTCTGCTGTACACTAGTCAATTAGAATATGCAAATTTAACTGCGTTTGCTGTTTGTTTATCTTTCAATCGCAGTCGGGGTCAAGACTGAGCAGCAAGTCTGCATGATGCTATTCGGTACTTATGGACTTCCTTTAGCTACATTAGCCTCATCGCTGTAATGCAAAAATAATGAAACAAAATTTGGACACCAAACAAACATGCACTTATTATTGATTACATCTGATGATAGTGGACAGAAATTCCACTAGCTCAGCAGTTACATGTTCTAAGATAGTGACCAGAAGGGAGATTTGGGAAAAACCCTTAACCTTCTCCTCAGAGTTTGTCAAATGTAAAATCTAAAAGCAGCCTAGTGAAGCTTCAGCAAACAAATCCATCGTCTGATCATTGTTAAATTGCTGATCGTTTGCTGCTGTGCATGCTGAATGCCTGACCTGTATGATCATTTACTGTGACTGAGTCTTCTCACGACACTGAGATGGAACGTCCTAAAACAACAGGTGGCTCAGTTAGCAGTTTGTCTCAGAGCCAGAGATTGGAAGCCAGAAAGCAGGTGTTCAGGCCTTAGACAAAACCTCTACCCATGACTGCTCAATTTAAAGGGCACGTTCACACTTGCAGTGTTTAATCAGTTTGAACGGCCCCATGATGTGTCCTCCCTTAAGGGCAGTTCCTTACACAGGTGAGAATCACACTCGGGTCTGACAGCACCTCAGCAAGGTCCATGTGAACTCTAGCGAGAAAGAGACTGGACTCTGAACTGACCCGACTGCAGGAACTGAATCAAGAGCCGTAGAGCTGCAGAAATGCCACGTGTTCTGTAGATTAGGTTTGCCAAACACAAAGAGAAAACAAACATTGGATGTGATATCAGAACTGTTTTAAACTAGCTATTTATATCATTACTTCATCATTTACTTCGCACTGGCTTGTGATGTGTGTGTGTAATGGGTAAATGTTTGTTCACTTCTGTTTGTTCATCTATATTCCTGACCAACGAACGAGTTTTACGGGGAAGTCTTAAGCCCAACACTCCCCTCAGATAACATTTTAATTTGCTTTTTGGTTCACTGAAGTTCACTGAAAACAGCAAACAAACCAACAGTATCAACCTCACTCTCGATTCAGACTCGGCACACAGACGAATAGGTGTGAATGCACCCGAGTCACTCTGGATGAATGTGGCATTACTGATATTTTTAGTCATTCGAATGCATTTTAAAGCAGTACAGCTGGAAAAGATTTAGACGCAGACTGTGAAACGACATTAAACATGCAGTTAGGGAGCTCTCCTCCTGTCTCAACTCTCACTGAGGTTTTGTGAGAAGACTCAGCACGGCAGTAAACTCCTAAATGTGCTAATACCTGTAAATACTTTACACTGTGCCACTTTATTACACACTCCTATCTTGTTGGTCACCATGTAGGAGTTCAGTTAAAGGCTAAAACTCATCTTGTTTATACATACAGTGTGTGTTTATTACCTTTAATACCACAGCCCTGTTAAAGTCTCGCATCGAACTGGTCGGAAGGTGCTGATAAATGTTCTATAACGGCAGCTGAAAATCTCAGGTTTATATTAATACAATTTCTGTATAAAATACATGATCACAAATCCATAAACGTATCAAAAACGCGTAATCATTGAAATGACGTTTTCTGTAAGGCGATGTTTCTTTAACGTTCATGGAAGGAGTCTCCAGTGTCAGCACATTGCAACAAGCTATTACTGAAAGTTTCCCGGCACGAGTTAGTCTTCGGGACAGAGGTGAGAACAGGACGGTCTACACTACAACATGGCAAGGCTAAAACACAGAATGTCATTCTTCAATTAATAAAAAGAATATGCTGTGGTATAAGAGGAATTTTTTTTCCTGTTTCATTCTCGTTATAGGGAAATAAACAACTCTAAGGTGGTAACAGTAACTCTGCTTCACGTCGGGCCTCATCACACCACCTCAGTGCTGATTACTCTAGTAAGTTTTCCTAACAATGCCTTCATCAGGGTCAGTCTCTGACTACAGCACTGATGGTTGGTGGAATATTTCTCAATCCAGCTGTGACACCGAAGCGTTTAAAAACCCTGTAATTTATAAGTGCGGAGGGGACAGGCTTCCGTCAGTAACTGTACGCCTACAGAGTGACCTACGTGAGAGATGTACCTCTAAACTAGCCAGTGAAAACTGAAAACTGATGCCTAGTGAACGGATGAAAGGAATCAAAATAAGCAGCCTTACCTGGAAAATATACTGGGAACACTGTTTCACACTGTTTTTCATATCTTGTCCAGTGAATTAAGAAATGATTTTGCTAATTTTACATCAAATTATCCCAGAAACACCCAGACTGTGGGTGAGATGAGCATGTGTAAGCGTAAATAGGAATCATAATTCAGTGCTTCAGAACAGTAAAACGCTAACATGTAGCAGAAATGCTAAAGGTGGGTACTTCCATACAGATGGCTGGGTCTTTAACTGATGATTGTCTCACATGTGGGCGTGTGGGTGTGGATCAAAAACGGAGGCTTTCTCTGGGTGAATAATTCAATTACAGGCTCGCTGCGTATTTCTTTATATACATGGATTAAGTTAGTGATACAAACCACAATCTTGTAGTGTTAAAATCAAAACTTGAGGGATCCAGAGGGAAGCAAACATGCGTTTGTTATTTCAGTCCATATCTGAATGCGTTCATGATGACTGTGCAGAACTGAGACAGAAATAAAAAAAAAAAAGAAAAAGAAAAAAAAAAATCAGCATCTTGTACAGCTTTCAGTGGATTTTTGTTTTCTTTACTGTCTCCACACTGTCAGTGCTTTTACACACACAACTGTCAGTCAAACGCTAGATTTTGGTTGTAACTCCAACTGCCGGAGTTTAAACAGATTTCTGTCTTGACTTCTGGCTTTTTTTTTTTTTTTTGTTCAGGCAGTATGTTTCCGTTGATCTTTTCTTAAATGCGCCGTACCGATTCTTTTTTTTGTTTGTTTTTCCCCCACAGACACATTCTACAAATGCCTCTTCAGACGTTCTTTCAGCCTTCTATCGCTTTTGTCTCTTCTCTCCACCTGCTCCATATTCCCACGTTACCTCTTATTGCCTCCATCTTCCATAAAGTCTCAGCCAGGCCAGGCGAAAATGAATGAGGAGGTCTGGGTGGAGAAGGATGGGTGGGGGGAACGGTAAGCACGGGCTTTACGATATCAGGACTCCGGTGGAGAATTTACAGTGACAGATTTTGACGGCATCGACAGAATGCTCTCGGCTTCCTCGTAAAGCTGCGGGGGAAAAAAAAGCCAATAATGATAACAATAAGTTATGCACAGCCTGGTGCGTGACTAAGAAATAAACATTTGGTTCAAGTGAATTTGCTGAGCCACAAGCAAAAGTTCTGAGGAAGGTTACCGGAATAAACTGAACGTCTTGGAACAGCTCCTGGATAAAGCGTCGCGAGGCGAGTCTGAACATGCAGTGGGCCAGCAGGTGAGACACTTCAGAGTACAAGCAGATGTCATCAAACGCATATGGAAACTTTTCCTTGATCCTGCAGACGTATTCGAGCGAAAAAGGGATCAAACCTGAGCTTCAGTCATGCACAAAAATGTTTTACTGGAAACGTAGTTCAGCAGCCAAGAATAATAATAATAATAAAAACATTTTAGATTTCCAAGCAAAATATTTAATGCTGTAGAAAAATGTTTCTTTAACATGTTACGTAATCCACCTCTGTTCAGACAAAACAGAGAATACCGGTTGTCAGGTTTTATGTGCATGACAGGTTCCACTTTTCTGACAGCTGTGCAACATGCTCAGGCAATCTTAACGGTGAATTTACTTATAAAACTGCACAAAGTGTACCTGAGACTACTGATGCATTTTTAAAAAAGTAAAAAAAAACAAACTACTGACTTTGTTTAGTTTATTACTGTTTACTGCTCTTTATATTTTTATGTAGAAACATTTCATCATTTGTGAAGGCAAAAATACTACTTTTAAATGATAGAATTAAATATGCACTTTATTAGGAACACCTGCACATTCACACACACATGCATTCGTTCGTGTGGCAGTAGCACAATGCATAAAATCAAGCGGATGCAGGTTCGAATGATCAGAGTGGGGAAAAAATGTGACCTCAGTAATCTGATCTAAGCTCGGAGTATTTCAGAAACTGCTGATCTCTTGACACAACAGTTTCTAGTGTTTACACAGAATGGTGCGAAAAACAAAAAACATCCTATGAGCAGAGGGTCTGCAGGCTGAAACACCTTGTTAAGGAGAGAGATCAGAAGAGAATGACCAGACTGGGCTGAGCCTACAGGAAGTCTATAGTAACTCAGATAAGCACTCGTTACAACCGTGATGAGCAGAAAAGCATCTCAGAATGCACGACACAGACAGCTACAACCGCTGAAGACTCAGCTAAGAACAGGAATCTGAGGCTATCACAGGCACAGATTCACCCAAACTGGACAGTTGAAGACTGGAAAAATGATTAAATTAGATTTTTTTCAGTTAGGGTGAGTCTGTGCCTGTGATAGCCTCAGATTCCTGTTCTTGGCTCACAGGAGTAGAACCCAATGTGGTCTTCTGCTGTTGTAGCCAATCCAAATCAAGGTTCTGTGTTTTGTGCATGCTTTTCTGCTCACCACGACTGTAAAAAGTGATAATATAAGTTATAGGAGTTAGATCCTTTCTGGCAGCTCGAAACCATTTCCTCTGACCTTTCTTTTCAGCAAGGTGCTTCTACCCACGGAACAGTCAGTCACGCAATGTTTTTGTTTTTCGCATTATTCCGTGTCGATTCTAGAGACTGTTGTGTGTGAAATTCCCAGGAGATCAGCAGTTTCTGAAATACTCAAACCAGCCCCTCTGGGACCAACAACCATGCTATGATCAAAGTCACAGAGATCACATTTTTTTTTTATCAGACTGATGTTTGATGTGCATATTAACTGAAGCTCTTGACCCGTATCTGCATGGTATTTTGTATTGCACTGCTGCCACATTGCTGCTGATTAGATAACTGCATGAATGTGCATGTGTACAAGTGTTCCTAATAAAGTGGATGGTAAGTGGATATAATTATTACAAAATTTTTATATGTAAATAAATAAATAAATATCCTCTAAAATGGGGTAGGGATACCACATGGATAAGTCTTCTTGAAACTACATAATGCAGAGTGTCTTTTTACGATTATAACTGTCGATTATATGCTTGCATTATTTATGAGGTACAGTACATGACTGCAGAGCAAGTACAGTAAGACAGAAGACTATGGACAGAACAGGAGAGTGCTGTGCAAGTAGAGTTAGAGCATCTCCTTACGTGAGCAATCCTGTCTCATGGCCTTTGGTTCCGACTGATGAGCTGAGGTTGATGACCAGTCGCAGCACCTCTTTCCTCAGCAGAACTCTGCAGGCTGGAGCGTCTTCTGGAATGGTCTTAACCCCTGAAAGAAAGCCACGGCCGAGGCCATATCAATGCAAGATGTTAACACAGGCTCTTACAGAGATATAGCCTCATACAGTCGCAGCTATCTGTACCAAGTCAAGACTTTTCTGACAAGAAACTATTATACATCCAGGGTCAGGAGTCCAAGAGAGCAAAACTGGCCATGCTCTCCCACTCTCTCCTGTCAATCAGATGCTTGATTAGATTTATTGTCATTGTGCAGAGTACGAGTACAGAGCCAATGAAATGCAGTTTTCACATATCCCAGCTTGGTAGGAAGCTGGGGGCAGAGCGCAGGGTCAGCCATGATAGCAGATGTGATTAAGGGCCTTGCTCAAGGGCCCAACAGCGGCAGCTTGAAAGTGCTTCGGCTTGAACCCCCGACCTTCTGATCAGTAACCCAGAGCCTTAACCGTTCAGCCGCCACTGCCAATCAGAGTTACACTGACCAATCGCTGGTGTCTGTGAGCTCATGTATGTGGAAGAGGGCAATTTTCTGCGTTGCTCCGAGATTGTTCAACTGCCCTGAGAGGTAGCAGTTCAAAAAAAGATGCAGTGGCTGCTTCCTACCTGCCACTGATATCCATGTTGAAAATGTTAGAATTATAAACATTCAATCACCATTTTGACTGAAATTTTTACATCAGATTTACATCTCTTTTCTGGAGGTTTACATTTTGTAAACTACCCGCACTGTCATGTGAGCTGACCGGACCTCATCTTTGTTTTACTCTGGCATCCTTTTAGCATTTAACATAGACACATAATGGACAGGATATTTTGATTCTCACTTATAATAAATAATGGATTAAAAAGATCAATGCCAGAGAGAGTAAGTTTTTTTTTATTTATTTTTTTATTCCCAATAACACAACCAGGCTCATGAAGTCAGTGCACCTTATCAAACTGCTATTCGTGTAGCATCCTAACATCATAGGAGTGGAGCCCTTATTTTGTTTACGCAAACATACAGAAGCCCTCTCTGCAAGCTATGGGATAAGAATTAGCAAAAGAGGAAGGAAAGAAGGAGAACCTTCAAAACACAGACATTAGGGCCAGCTGGCAGGATTAACTACAAGCTGAACCATGGAAGATTCAAAGTATGATTTTAGAGCCAAGGAAATTCGATGTATTAGCTGACGAAGTGGCAAATGATTTGATTAGCCCTGCCACTGCCAACAATTCAGCTGCATGTGATGAGTGTTTAAGCTGTTTCTGAATCTGTGTTTATGATCTTTACCTTAAGAGAATTTCCACTATGAGATAGGCACACAATACTATATGACAGAAAAGAAAAAAAAGAGAGAAACCATGGCTCTAAAAACCATCAGCTGACTCAGTCTTACCTAGAACCAGCTCTGTGCTACGGGTGCTCCCGGCAGAGCCCTGAGACACAGCGTCACTACACCCAGACACTCCGGAGAACTTTGAGTGGGGCATGACCTCGAGGTGGTTGTGCACAGGCTGACTGCACCACTCTGAGTATGGAGCATCAGCAAAGTCTGGGAATTAGAGAAAACAGATGGTTATACTGTGTTTACGGCGTGATAGTCAATGGAAAAATATACTTTCATGTTTTTAATCAAACGTGGCCTCTGGCAAGGATAACTACAGCATCCTGCAAATTCCAGCGGAATGTTTCATCAAAACATTTGACTCCTCTTCAAGAAGTGTACGCCAAAAAGATAGTGCTTGTCCTGGGAGACAGTGACCCTACTCTTTAGTTTATACAATTAATTTTATCAGCCTGAGAACTCAGAATTAAAAGAATGAACAAAGTGCACATGCATTATAGTACAGTGACCTCCAAACTGCCATACTAAACTCAGGCAATCTTTTAGTGGCTTCTTCAGGGTGTGTACAATTCTCATCAATGTCAATCACTTAATCCAGATTTTCAAGTTCACACACATGGTGGAAAAACAAAACTAACCCTTTTTTTTTTTTGGAATACCATTATGAGACATGGCATACAATCATATTGTCTTATACTAGTTAAGCAATGTACAAAAAAATGCTGAACTCTTGGTGACTTACAATAAAAGATTATAGGACTTGATTATATGAAAAACAAACATAGTGCCTGGAAAGGCATCAGCCTTGACCCGGAGTTGATCGTCAGGCTCACCTGAGCGACTTTGCGTGGGGGTGTGCGTGTTGCAGCCCAGCACTTTGCAGCCCACACAGTAGAGGCAGTTCTCCTCGGTGTGTTCCTGCAGACCCGTCTCCTCCGAGCCCAGCAGCTGCTGCTGATCTGCTCGGCTCACCGCCATCAGCTCTGTAATGCTGAGCTGAGACTTCAGTACGCCGTGCCGTGAGCCATCAGAACCTGCCAGTAGAGAGGCGAGAATCAAGAAACTGGTGCACATATGTGACATCCGTGTAGGTTTAATGTGATCACGGTTGATCAGCAGCAGATGTGTGTTTTTACCATCAGAATCTCCACAGAAGAACTTAGCAGATCTGTCCTCTGAAGGGGGGCTGGTCCTCTTCTGGAAATATGGAGTCTCTTTTATCTATTAGCAAAGAAACAAATTATCAGATGACTTTAATGACACATCTGATAAGCTACATCATACACTATATCATAACTAAGGATTAAATGATATATTTGGGTTCCACAGCTTGTTCTAATGTTATTTCCACAGTAAGAGCTCATTCACAGGGACCTGTAGGGGGACTTGTAGGCTCATTTTAGCCAGTATCATGCAGCCCTACTTGGTAGCCACAGAGAATGGGAATAAGAAGAAGGCTGAGTACTTGGAACATGTTGTTGATGTCCATGGGTAAAGCGAGACCAATGTAGTCATCCGAACAGCCAAAGGTGGCGCTGGACACCATGGAGCGCACAGAGGAGGAGCGCTGCAGAGTCGTCTGACTGATGGGGCTCAACAAGTCCTCCTTATCCAAAGACGCAAAGCTCAGTGCCTTCAGGAACCTGTGCACACAGAGGAACCCAGTCAGGGCCAGGACAGAACAGAACATCAAGAGTATAGAGAGAGAGAGAGAGAGAGAGAAGTGATTAAAATGATCAATACCTGATTACTGTTTACATTAAGAATAGCTTAATCAGGAGACTACCACAGCTGCTAAACATTCACTGGGTTGTGAAAGGCGGCACATGCCACGCATTCAGATACGGAACAGCTTATAGGAAAAACAGGGTTAACTTTGATAATCTGTACTACATATTCTGGGGGAATGTCTAAGGCACACAGGATAAGGTTCTGCTCAGTTGTTCTTCTATACTAGCTCGTTTGCGTCTTTCCTGCAGGATTGAGGAAGCATTACTAGGGCAGAATCAGGGATGATGATAAATCAAAGGGGTCCAAGCACTTTTGATAAAGCAGGTTTTTAGGGTTGCACAGAAGCAAGGGTGAAAATCCCCCCCCTAAAAAAAAAAAAAAAAAAGAGGACAGAACCGGTCTTTCCAAATGAATGAGAGCTGCCAGCTCTCGGGGTGATCCACGCGCTGAGGGAGGAGAGATCGGCGACGGCGCCCGCCTGAGCCTTGGCCCAGACAGCAGAAGCGCTTTTTAGAATACCTGAGAGGGACCACCAGAAACAGTTCACGTTATTCTCAAAGTGGAGTCCCGAAGCGGCTAACTAAGGTTCTAATTTAGTACATGTTTAATTAGCCTGAATTTGGGTGTGTTCCCCTGTACTGAAGAGAGAACAGTTCACTCATTCCCTGCTCACTCATAACTGAAGTCTAAGAGCGGTTGAACTCAATCAGTAAAAATTTATGCTTATTTTCAACAAACAAATTAAGCTCTAAATATCTGTATGTATAATTAAACCTGTTAACGATGAGACTGCTTTTAAACGCAAGCGTCCGTGGTGGCTCTAACACAACACCACAACATGACAAATACGGAACTACGACAGCTGGATACATCAGGAATAAAACATAACGGGGAATGGTGTCATGGGAAAATAGAAACGCTGGGTTACTGAGATGCAGTCTGATGCTAAGCGGAGTTACTGTTACCACACTAAGTTGATTATTTTCCTAAAACAACATTTCCCCGATCTGTTTTATTCTTCGTATACCACAGCAATTTGCCTTATAGTTACATTTACATTTAATGTGGAACATTCACAAAACAAGTTCCTGTTATCACTCATGTTATAGCAGCTATATACAGTCAATCCCTCATCACGCTCACGTCTCTGTCATCATGTTACCAAGAAACTGTAAACTTCTCTATCCTGAACACTTGACCTGAAAGTTACAGCTCTGCCTCTGTTACAAAGCAGTGACTTGACTGGAGACGTTAAATAAATGTCTCTGCTCAGAAAACTTCCCCATATCAGTAATAATGCATGCATTATTAAATCTGTTTATGTGGAGCATCTTCCACACTGTGCGCGTTATTACAGAAACGATAACCAAACGATAACTCGTTGATATAAACCGGTGTGTTGCCGTGCAGCTGGGTCCACTGGGAGTTGTGTTATATTGTCACTATGGAAATGTAGACTCATTTTTAAGAAGAGAAAGCGATAATGAAATCCTCTTTAAGGAGTGTCTCGTTTACTGCGCCTCAGACGGAGAACAGGAAACTGAGCCAGAAATACAGCCCACTAAAAAAAGCCTTGCTTGTGACCTGACACTTTACAAATCCAGAAAGTGCATTTGAGGAATATAATTAGAGTTGATGATTTAGAATGCTCTCTGGCCCATAAATGTCTTTAAACGTTATATACGAAAAATGTATTACTCATTCAAACGTGCAATTTTGGCCTTTGAACAGTGGGTCTCAAACTGGGGTTCATGAAGCTTAACCAGGAGAGATAACTTCGTTACAGTGCTGGCAAACACAGCCCCTCCTTATCATTATTAATTATATTTATCATCATTAATACTACATTTATTACTGAGTTCTTAGCCTGCTTGATTGGTCACATCCAAAAACCCTATAACTCAAAAGAAATTAGACCTATATCTCAACCTGGGCCTAATGTGTTCTGTCTGTGGGAATGTCAGGAATAAAAAGCTCTATAGCTACAATAAATAGCTAAATATTAATGTGCACATTTAAATAATCAAAGAGCTCATTTCACTGATTTGACTAAGGCTATAATACATATGTGGCTTGTTTCTGCTCTTTTTTGCTGTTCAATTAAGTGCTGCTAAAGTAAGACGACTGGTGTTTTGTTTAATTTTTTTGGAAAATGTAAAAATATATTGGACGACAGACCGTTTCAAATTTTAAAATCCATAAAATCAGTCAGCGTATGAATACAAAAATTCCAAATCATTTAGGTGCCAAAGGGAGCAAAAACATAATAGAAAAGGTTTATATAGAGCTGCTGAAAACAGATTATGTTTGATTATGTGCTATGGGCATTCGGACCTTCTCGGTGTGAGCCTGGAGTCCAGGCTGCCAGCTTTCATGGTGATGGTGTCGGTGAAGAGCACGTCCTTGGCGGGGGACGCTAGCGCCTCACTGTGGGAGAGGGATGGGTGGATGCGCTGCTGCTGAAGCCGCTTGAGCGTGGCATAGCCCAGTGCGTCCCTGGGGCTCGTGTACATGAAGCTGCAGTCCGTCAGGCTGGTGATGGTGGTGACAGAGGGCGATTTGAGAGATTGCGCCCGGCGTGGCAGTGTGTGAGATGAGCCTGGTGGGACCAGCAGCACCGAGTTGGATTTGGAAAGAGGGAGGTGATTGGACTGGGGGGTGAGTGAGTGTAGGGTCCGGATGGTCTGTGCACTGACGACCGTGCTGAGGCTGACACAGTCCGTGTCGATGGTGGATGAGTCTGTGGTGCCTGCTGCTGTCTCTCTGGATGGGCTGGAGCTCATAGAGCTGATTCCGCTGGTCGTCGTGTCCGTGTTGAAGCTTTGGCTTCGGCTCTTGAACTGGGCCCCGCCTCCTGAGGTAGGTCCATCACCTGCCAGCCTCTCACGACTGGTCTGCTCACGCTGCATGTCTCCGCCTGCCATGTTGCGCTCTGTGACCCGTGGCAGACGTGACTCCGTTTCCCCAATGCCATCCTGCTGCTCCTCCCCTTTACTCCCTATGAATGAGGTCTCCAGGGTGACTGACGGGCTCTTGGACAGGTCAGGAAACACCGGGCTGAACACATCCCCCTGACCTGGGGAGTAAACAGAGGGTTCTGTTACTGTGCGGTTCCTCCTCAGGCCTCCCAGCTTGGGCTCTCCACTTAGCTTATGACTGCTGCCGCTGCTGCCTTTAGGGTCACTAGTGCTACGCGGCTTCTTTCCGGAGAAAGAGATGATGAAACGGTTGCGCACAAAGCGGCTGGATGCCAGGATGGTTAAGGGGCTGCGGTCCTTCAGCAGCTTGGGCCTGATGTACAGTGACTGCTCCTCAGCCAGCTCAGAGCCATCTTTATCATCATCTAGGATGTACATGCCTGCAAAGTAGAAACCATGCATCAAAAACACTACAGCTAAAACCAAAGGTACTTTTAAACAGATTTAGGGTCAGTACTTGCTTTTCATATTATAAAAGCCAGAAATTAGGGCTGTTGAATATTATTAACATTTTTATAGCATTTTCAGATTGAATGTAAATGAATCACTTAACATAAGTCTATTGAAAGGGTTGCATCCTGAGGTTGTTTTTTTTTTTTGGCTAAATGTTCATTGATGCAATTAAATATATGTTAAAAGTGATGATAATAAAAATAAAAGTAGCTGAAAATAAAAGTAGCTTTTTTATTGGAGTCATTCTTCTGTGGTTGAGTCACAAATGAAGTTTGATTCCGCATATAATGCCACAAATGCATTACTCTAACTTTCAGAATAAAAGAAAGTGCTTAATGTGCTTGAATGTGCGCCTGATGCTCAGGAAGCAGTTGGAGAAGCACTTACTGGGCTGGGTGGAGTCACTTTCGCTGTTGTGTCTAGAGCTGGTGGACTCGGAGTTGAGGCTGAGGGTGCTGGGTACTGACGACAGCAGGGTGGGTGGAGGCGGGGGCTGCTGCTCTACCTCATCAGGCACCACGGGCCACTGCTGTCTGCGGCTGTGTCGAACCGCGTCCCAGCCCTGCAGCTTCAGCAGCTCACAGCCCTGCTTTGTTTTGGAGATTAGCCCCAGTACATACAGACATGTACTGAAAGAGACAGGGAACAAAGTGGAACATGATTCAAAGGTGGGCTCGAATGATTTATATAACTTATACAACCTATAATATAACTATACACAACGTTATCAGCGTAGATTACAGGATACACACCCCCGGATGGAGAGAACCTCACAGTGGTGGGCCAGAGCCACAATGTCTGGAATCACATTCTCCTCTTGTAGCAGGTTCAGACCCCAGTTGGACGTGCCAACATTACCCTGGACACAAGCAGAGAGATCAGCACCAACAGTCTTTAGATTAGATTTGATTCACTTTATTGTCATTGTGCAGAGTCTAAGTACAGAGCCAGTGAAATGCAGTTATCCCCCCACGCTGGAGAACTGTACTAACCAAGGCCCAGAGAGCAGCTTTAAGTTGTTTGATGCCTTCCCATGTGTCCAGCACTGGGGATCGCACAGTGTAGCTTAGGTCAGGTACGATATTCTGCCAGAAAAAGAGAAAGACATGAAGGTTGCATAAAAGCAAATTTCATGAACACAGATCAAATTTCCTAAGGGAGATCCCTCTCACCTGAGCTTCTAGGAGATGGCAGCCTGTCTTATCATGCACAAGCTGACCATATAAATGCACAGGAAGATAGACATTTGGCCTTTGCAACCTGCAAACCAATTTAAACCACAATTCTTACAACAATAGCGAGTAAGGAATTTCTGAGCAAAGAAAGAGTGGGAAAAGTGTAGACCTTTGGTTGCTCCGTCGTACGTAGTTATCCCCATCGACTGGTTTGCGGTATGTAGTGAGAGCCTCGTTTAACTGCTCCTCGATTAGATCCACATACTTGAGGTTATATTCCTGAGCAGGACCAAGATTCACAAGTACACTGTTAACAACTTCAAAGAATATGGCTTCTTTCACTCAAGACAAAACTGAACATGTTCTTAAATAAACATTTTTAGTGTTTTATATATAAAGTGAGTGATTATACAAACTAGACCACAAAAAAAAGATTACCCAAGAGATGACGAATACTCATTTTATAACAATGTCAAGCTTTAATTCTCATGATTGCCTCATTCTCTAATCACTGCTTCTACAATAATGCTACTTATACCACAGCACTGTTGAATTCTCAAATCTGATTGGTCAGAAGGTGTTGACTCATTTTCTATAACAGCAGCTGCAAATCACAGGTTTATATTAATGTATTCTAATACTATATACTTTCTACAGTAACAGTTCATTCACAGGGATGTCTAAGGTAGATGACCCACATGTAAGCCTAATAATAAAAGTACTAAAAAACTTGCTGTTAATTAACAAAGATTGTCGATATGGTGAAGATGTTTATGTCAGTAACTTTTCCACCACAGGAAAGTCTTCTTGCAATTGCACCAGACAGTTAGAAAACTGCTTGGTATAAGAGGAATAAAGCACCTTGGGACATGCTGTAATAGGAAATTAATAAAGTTCAGAGTGGTAACAGTCATCCCACTTTGCAATGGTGACAGTCTCACTACCCCAAGGAAACATCTTGATTAAATAAATAAGAATAAATCTGTCCATAATTTAAACAGCCCATGGGTGATATATTAGTGTGCGGCTTACTGCAGCAGCGCCCCTCTGGTGTTGGTAAACTTATTGAAAGCTCGAACGGCCACGGAGTGTAGGAGTGAAGCTCACTGGATTAACAAACTGTGATAATTTACAGCTTAAATGCAAGTCTATAATATTTACAGATATACACTCACTGTCCACTTTATTAGGAACACCTGGACATTTATGCAGTTATCTAATCAGCCAATCATGTGGCAGCACAATGCAAAAAAAAACCTCATGCAGATACAGGTAAAGCGGTTCAGTTAATGTTCTCATCAAACATCAGAATGAAGAAAGTGTTATCCCTGTAACTTTGATTGTGGCATTGATTTTGATACCAGATGGGCTGGTTTGAGTATTTCAGAAACTGCTGATCTCCTGGGATTTTTCACACACAGCAATCTCTAGAATTTACACAGAATGGTGCAAAAAAAAAAAAAAAAAAAAAACATTGAGTGAGTGACAGTTCTGTCAGTATAAACGCCTTGGTACTGACTTGAATCAAGGACTTTAACCATGGCTAAAGTCACAGAGATCCCGTTTTCCCCATTCTGATGTGTGATATGAACATTAACTGAAGCTCTTGACCTGTATGTGTGTATTTTATGCACAGTGCTGCTGCCACATGATTGGCTGATCAGATAACTGCATAAACGACCAGGTGCACAGCTGTTCCTATTAAAATAGATGGTGAGTGTAGTACACATTATGTTTACTAAAACAGTGAAGGCACAGTAATGAATGCTCCATTCTCCCAACGCACACAGGCTGCAATGCGTCTGGTGTAAGCTGAGCTGTACACTCATGAAGACATTATGTGAAATGCAATACATGAACCCGACTAACCTAACATACCACACTATTTATTTATGAGACCCAGGGCTCAGCATACTTGTGTACATCAAATCAAAATCGTGATCTAGGACAGATGTCACAGCTGAGATATGCTCTGTCAACTTCATCCCCTGTCTCTGATCAGCTTCGGTGCAATGCACAAGCCCAGCTTCTCCGCCCCTAAAATGGTGTAACAGCGCCCCTTCTCTACAGGCTTATTAATATTTGTGTGTGTTAATTTATATAAGCAGCGGTGGCTCCAGTCTCACTTTGTGATGAGCTGCAAACTACCCCGCCCTTGATTATTTTCCTATGGCAGTACTCCCCAAGTGTTCTATTCCTTACTTAACATGGCTATGACTTATTTTTTATGTTTTAACTACTTTAAGTTTTTAAGGACCTAAATCATATTCAGAAATTCCCAGTAAAGCCCCTTTTTAACTACAACTACTAATATCTGCTTAATTTTTTTTTTTGACCATATGAAATGTTTTCATACTGGTCAGATCTTAACAGAAAGTAAACTACGATGTTTGTTAGGTTTAGTCCCTTAAACATGTGCGTAAACAAGAGTAGAGATAAAGCACCTTCTGCCATTTCTCCAGCTGCTTAGTGACGTAGCCTCTCTCGTTGAGGTAGGAAAAACCCTTTGGAATGGACAAGAACCTGGAGAGACAAGAGCGGATCAAGTATGATAAGGAAACTGCACTCTCTTTTATTAAGTTCAACAGTGCAATGCTGTTACTGAGAACTGTGTAATGCAGATCAAATTTTGCTCGTTAAAGCCTCATTAAGCTGCCAGCGGGGAGGAGATTTCATGTCTCTTCCCATTTGAACTCCTTGTCCCCAACATATGCTGCGTGATACATTAACAGATCCACGGCTTACCTCAAAAGCAAGAGCACACCCTTGTCCCCGAGGTGAGTCAGTGCCGGCTTCAGCTGAATCAGTGCATGAAGATTTGCCTGAAGAACACAAAGNAAGATTGGTCAGAAGTTGTCGATTAATTTTAACAGCACCTCTGTCAGTATTTCAGCTGGAAATCACAGGTTTACATTAATGCACTCGTTCTAATATGCTGGACGCACCACAAAAACGAATAAAAAAAAAAAAAAGTGTGTAAGTTGATGATATGATTTAAGGAAAGAGCCTCTAGTGGCAGCTTTGTAACAGTCAGAGGTAAAGCTGTAACTTTAAATTTTCTGACAAGAAAATTCAACAACATCATTGATTAGTTTCCTATAACAGCATGCACACGTACAAGACTTAACCAAATAAGGTGCAACACCAGTAACTCCAGCATGCTGGACTCAGATCACATGACTTTCTCACCTCAATATACTTGATTACATTGCATGTCTTGAAAAAACACCTGTAAGAGTTTATCTGTAATTAAATGCTTATTGTAGCTGAATGTCTCACCTTGTCCTCACAGGCCTCGTCCAGTATGTCCAGGGCCTCTATGGAGATGGTCTTGTTGCGGTCGTGGAGCTGAGTGACCAGCAGCTCGATGCCCCAGTTGCTGAAGAACTCCACGTTGGCACGCAGTAACACACGCAGGTGCTTGGTAGCATACAGCCTACAATTCTGTAGGCATGCACGCAAGCGCGCACACACACACACACACACACACACACACACACGGGTGAGGAATCAGTAATTCTACAACATTTACCAGCTGATCCCATCAAGCAAGTAATTTTACTAATTTAAAAGAACAAATTCTGAACTAGAGAAAAAAATCGGAGGGAATTAATTACACAGTTGACAGCGTAATGTTGTACAGGAATGTTTAAGCCTTTAAATCATTTCTATTACCTTAACGCTTTAGGACCATGTAATTATATCTATCTACCTTAACACCAGGGACACTTCAGCAGTAAAAAACATTCCAAGGAACTCCTCAGCATAGATCTATTTCATGAACTATTCAAATATTGGGCTAATTATTAAAATGTGTACTATAATATTCCAGCTGTATATATTGGAGCCTTTTATTTCTGAACTTTCCACAGACAGAACACTTTAGATCCAATGTTGACAGTGCTTATAGCCCTACCTGTTTTCTCAGTTACTGAGGTTTACAGACCCCACTCTGAGAACTACTGCTTTACAAAGTCCAACCTTTTGTAATTAGCATCAGCAGATAAACAGCAGGAATACACACAGCTTCAGCAGTATGCAGGCATTCCTATACGTGACATGGAAATGTTCAAGCTTTAAAGATCAGCGCTCTGAGCATGTGGCTTACATCAGTCGCAGCGGTGAGGATTTTGGAGAGGATGACTCGCGCTAAGCCGTCTCGGCTGTAGTCCAGTGTGGATACAGTCAGTTTCAGTAGATGGTCCTGATTCTTCAGGGAGCACAGGTTCAGCAGGCTGCGGAGGCAAAGTGGAGCAGGACGTCAGTGCAGGATTTAAGCCACACAAACGGCACATAATGCTGAACACAGATGGCTGTTTAAGGAGCATCGTTTTTTTTTACTCCTCCACTTTTCAAATAAATTCCCATCCACACAAACACAACAATGCAAAAACGCAAAATAAATAAATGGAAACACTTAAATGAGCACACCAGCCAATTAGGTCACAATAAGAAGTCTGTCATTTCAAACACCTCAAGAATAACTTTAGGAGCTGTGTACTGAACAGCAGAGCAGGGGAACAGTGGAAAAACACCAGCATGGCTAAATGTCTATTAAGTAACAGCGCTAACCTGATCAAGGATTCATGTGTGTGAACTGATGATAAGGCAGAACTAGTGCTTAAATTAACAAATGAATATTTTTTTCATTGTGCGCTTTGTAGCCCTGGAGCCAGGGATTCATGAACAGTACAGCACAGACCATACATATACATATATATACATATA
>CM074959.1:12139846-12171398 GCA_037577455.1 Pangasius macronema | reverse complement strand
ATATTTTTGTTAAATCCCTTGAATTACAGTGGATCGTCTACACTGCAGTGACATCTTGACTGCTTCATTTTAAATCCATTGTGGTGGTGTACAGAGGCAAAATTCCGAAAACTGTCACTGTCCAAATACTTATCGACCTGTCTGTATGTTATCTTTTTAACTTTTTATAGACTATGTGTCTAAACTTTGTATAATCTTTTCTAATGCATGACAATAATACAAAACACAGTATCTCTAAATTCATTTCATTTTTTTTCTTTTTTGCTTTAGTTTCAGAAAAAAAATGAACAAAAGTAACGAAACAAAATTATTAATTTTACTCTTATTCAGACGTTGCAAACAGACTGACCCTGGGTTCACACTAGCAAGGGACAGGTTGTAGCGACCACTACTGTTATCACTTGTGGGCATTCACTGTCCAGCAGTTTTATAGTTGCAATGAGAAAAGGTAGTAGCTATATACAGTCTAGCTTCAAAATCTAACCATTTAAACACAAATTACATAATGCACCAATCAGTGTGAAAATTGGTTCCTTCTAAACGTTATTTTTCTTTGTAATGTCTATTAAATGAGAGGTTGTATATGACAGAATAAGATAAATCTGTGGTTATATTTTCTTCCATTTTTGTGAGTCAAACAAATGTGAATGTGAAGTAGGAACTACACTTTGATTGGGGAACTGAAGAAACATTGGTTCACACATTCCATAGGATTGGCCCAAGGAAACATTTAAGCCTCAATTCTAATTCCAGTGGCATTTGTTCTGAAATCTTAGCTCTGTGTCACACACAATGACTGTATATATGAGTGGACAACATAGCGTCATTTTCCTGAGAAGTCTTTTTTTGTTCACATTGAAAGTCACTTGACTGAATTTGCACAGTAGGTCAAAATTGGAGCCAAAGTCTGCACAGTAAAGATTACCTCTTTCCCGCCTATATTGGTCAGGGACACACTCCTGCTTCATGCTGGTAGCGTGCACGATGAGATATATTACCTGAAGTGCAACATAAGATGATGCATTGTACGATATCTCAAAGCGGTAAGTACAGCATTATTAATGAATTAATATGTAAAATGCTAAATGGTAGTTGTATAATTTGCACAAGCAGATTTATTTTAGTGCTGTCAGAAAAAGATTTTGATTCCTGGCTCACTGTGCTACTGTTTACTAGCTAGATGACAATTAATGTAAGTATAAGTAGCTAATGTAATATACCAACTGAAACTTAACTGGTCAACATTTACACTCAACATATTTCTTTTGAGGGAAAAAAATCAGACATCAAAATGAGCAATATATCGTAAAAACTGCAAAGAACTTGCTGCTCTGGCTTTGTCACTACAGAACTGTCAAGAGCGTCAGGTTCATGTTGGAGTGTGTGCATGCCCATGAGGTTCGACTGTCACATCCAAGACTGTCAATCACCTCCTCAACCGCACTTTAATTAGCACCAAATAACTCCTATAAAACATATTTATTTTAAAAGAAGAATATTGAGGGATATATATCAGGGTCAACTGAACTTATTCCTGATAATAATTTGTGGAGATTATAACCATAAATGAAAGTTTGGGTCATGCCCCATTCACTAAGTTGGGAATGAGTGGGGTTAAAAATTGTACAGCAGCCAGCCACTAGAGGGTCTCAGAAACGTTTTAGCTTCACATTTAAACCCCTGTTGCAACGTTCACCCATATGTACAGTCAGTGGTCGTGCACTAAACTGATCCTCTGTTGCTTTGAACCCAGGGCTACAGAGCCCTTAAACACACGGTTCTGAACGTGCCCACCAGATGGAGTTATTCTCTCATTCTAACAACTCAGCTGTGTGTATACTGTCTATGTATAACTGTTTTTTGTGTATGAAAAATAAAAAGAAGCTGGAATGATTATGCACAAAGACGATGTACGTTAAAGGTGCAACATTTACCCAGTGTTGATCACCTTCTGATCACATGACCTCCCACAGATGATCTCAGAATAGCAGGAACAGGAAGTAGGTTTTTACACATAATAGGTACATTTGTTAACTATTCATAATAAAAAATACAATTTTCATATTAATGTCAGAGGATATACACTCACTATCCACTTTAATAGGAGTATGTGTAAACTTGCACATTTATGCAATATCTAATCAGCCAATGGATAAAATCACGCATATACAGGTCAAGAGCTACAGTTACTGTTCACATCAAACATCAGAAAGGGGAAAAAGTGTGATCTCTGTGACTTTAACTGTGGCATGGTTGTTGCCAGATGGACTGGTTTGAGTATTTCAGAAACTGCTGATCTCCTGGGATTTTCACACACAACAGTTTCTAGAGTTTACACAGAATGATGTGTAAAAAAATATTGAGTGAGCGACAGTTCTATGAGTAAAAACACCTTGTTCATAAGAGAGATTAGAAGAAAAATGGCCAGATTGGTTCAAGCTGCCAGGAAGAATATAGTATCTCATGTAATCACTCTTTACAACTGTCATCTCAGCATGCACATCACATCAAACCTTAAGTTGGATGGGCTACAATAGCAGAAGGCCACATTGGATCCACTGCTGTCAACCAATAACAGGAATCTGAGGTGATCATGGGCACAGACTCACCCAAACTAGACAGTTAACGATTAAGAAAAAAAATCACCTGGTCTTTTTCCAGTCTTCCAATGTCTAGTTTGAGTGAGTCTGTGCCCATGATCGCCTCAGATTCCTGTTATTGGCTGATGTGGCAGAAGACCTGATGTGGTCTTCTGCTGTTGTAGCCAATCCACCTCACCACAGTTGTAAAGAGTGCTTATTTGAGTTACTATAGACTTCCTGTCAGCTCAAACCTGTCTGGTCTGGAAGAATTTCTCTAATCTCTTATCAACAAGATGTTTCAGCCTGCAGACCCTCCGCACGCAGGATGTTTTTTTTTATTTTTGCACCATGCTGTGTAAATACTAGAAACTGTTGTGAATATCCCAGGAGATCAGCAGTTTCTGAAATACTCAATCTAGCCCACCTGGCACCAACAACCATGCCACAGTTAAAGTCACAGAAATCACACTTTTTCCCCATTCTGATGTTTGATATGAACATTAACTGAAGCTCTTGACCTGTATCTGCATGATTTCATGCATTATGCAGCTGCCACATGATTGGCTGATTGGATTTCTATTAAAGGTATACAGTGAGTGTATATCAAGTTAAATCATGAATGAAGTCGGCTGTAACATCTCACGAATATAATCTGATATGCTCTGACCTTTCAGCATCATCCTTGTGCCACAAAGCTTTCCAGGAAGTACGTGTTTTCTTTTCTTTTCTTTTTTTTTCAACTTTTGTTACGCTCTTTTTTGTACACTGTTACAACTCACCAAACACATCAACCAGCTTGAAATCTGATACAGCTTCAGACATCCAATTGAGCACAATTTCGTTGTTTGTCCTGCACTGTTCCTTTAAGAAGACAACGCTTTAATTCAGCTGTTTATTGTTAGTTACTGATTGACTCTGTGGCATTGAGGCTCAATGCCACAACGACCACAAATAAAGATGATGTATTGGAGGTCATGTGACCCCACAGATCCATCTCAGTGGGAAACACACATTTGCACGGTGGTGTCTCTTGAGCATGTTGCTGGAGATCCAGACTTAGTGTCTTTAATTCCTCATCAGGTGCATGCAATGCTCCTTACAGAGCTATAATCAGCATGGATGCTATTAAGGCATTGGTTTTGAGCAGTAAACAATGACATTAGGGAACAGGGATGGTTATTGCTTCTGAGCCCTTTTCTTTTGAAGTTGGCGTGTGTTTAATTGAGATTGGAGATTGCCTGCGGAAACTGATGCTGTAGGCATTTCTTTGTGCTCCTTGGCCTCCTTTTCACTGCGGGGTGTCTGTGGGCCATTTATGAATTTCAGGCCATGTGGTGTTCGGCTGAGGACCTGCTGGAAATGTGAATAAAGTTGGTTATAGGCTGCGTGATATCAGCGTTTTTTTCCCCTCAAGATTATTATTTATCACACTTTTTGTGATATATATCCCAGTAAAACCTTGGCCAAATTCTAAAACACTTTGAATGATAACATGTTCTCCATATCAGATTATATGATGAAGATCCCCTGACTACAGACCAGTGATTATGGAAAATTACTACGTTTTGCTTATGCCCTCAATCAGATTGATCCAGGCTTGTGCAGAAAATTAGCTTGCATAAACCAAAAAATTCTTCAAAGTGATCTTAAGGTAATGAGGATTTTTTTTCTGTCCATTAGCATGTTTCATTTACGTTTCATCACCACTACTACTGTATCTGTAGCTGTTCCATAAGCTTTGCATCATTCTAAGCCATTCACATATTTGTGGCTTTTAGATGAACAATGTAGCACTGCTCATAATCTGACATTTAAAAAAAATCTCTCACTGCCAGGATTTTGTTGTCGCTGTTGTGGCACTAAATTAGCCACCGCTAAACACATCATATTATGTATTCTAAGACCATGACCAAAGAATCCTGGAATGTAAAGGGTTACATTATAAAAATGGAAATCCTGATTTGAAATGCATCTGTGCTAGCTTGTTGTTAATCATAGGAAAGGTGTGACATAAAAATAAGCTGTTTACATGTGGATGTACATCAAATGCATACAGTGTGTATTCTGGAGCTATGCATGAAGGAATGCTGACAAATGGAAGGAACAACGGATACAGAGAGAGAGAGAGAGAGAGAGAGAGAGAGAGAGAGAGAGAGAGAGAGAAGGAGCTGCTGCAGTATCCATCCCCACAGTGTTGAGCCTGAGACTGCGTGACTGACTGGTGTGTGCTGATAGAGAGAAAGAGAGAGAGCGAGCGAGAGAGCAAGAGAGACAGGGTGAGAGTGAGTGTGTGTGAGAGAGAGAGAGAGAGGGGGGGGGAGAGGAGGGGGAGGGGAAGGCTCCTGTGCGGATGAGAGGCAGGAGGCGGCGGCAACGGCAGCATCAGCAGCAGCTCTTTTTTTGTGGCGTGCTGCCTGGGACCGGCCACCTCGCAAGGCGCTCCCTCCCAGGGGCTTAGCGCCGCCATCCCTCCCGCACTGGCACCTGCAGGAACTGGTGCAGGCACTGGCCCAAGGACTGGCACGAGGACACTGAGGCATACGGGCGCAGCGTCACCATGGCGCAAGCCGCCAAGCAGATCCGCAAGAACAAGGACCTAGCCGAGGCCGCGGCCCAGGAGCAGAGGGAGAAAGAGGAGGAGAAGATCAAGAAGAGGAACCGCTCGAGGGACCGCAGGCGCAAGGTAAATAGCCTTCGGCTTTCTTCCGTTATCTCTGCGAAATCTGAGGAGGCACATCACAGACGCATTAACCAGACATGCACAGACTGGTTTGTAGATCGTGCTGCAGCTGCATTAGTCTGAGATTCATTCAGCCAGGAGATGCAGGAGGAGATGCAGGAGGAGGAGGGGGCTCAGTGGGGACTTGGAGATGATTGGTTAAGTAAGCGCTCGGCTCTTCTGTGACTCGAAAGCATGCTTTATTCTTTTGAAGCTGATGTCATTTACATCCGAGGCTGCAGAGTGAGCAGTGCACCCTACGCCTCTGTTCTGTTTGCATGCTTTATGTATTCAGCTGCTATGAAGGCAACAGGGAACCTTCGACACGCTCTATTGTTCGGTTGATCCTCTTTCAGCACACTATATCCCAGTATTTCCACAAGATCTGCACGTGTGCGCGTGTGTGTGTGTGAGTGAGTGTGTGTGATTATTCTCTAAGCATCTACCTGAGCTCTTTGTATGCAGGTCCAGTGCTAGAGTATGTGCACAATCCTTCAGGGACTTCTTTTGCTTCCCCGTTTCTTTTGCTTCCCCATCAATGCCTTTACACTGTAAAAGCAGAGCTGCTTGGGATACGCTCTTTTCAACTCTTCACTAGCAAGATAAAGCCTGATGTTTTCTGTGCATGTGACTGGAGGAAGGAGTCCACGGCGACTGTTATGCTCCGACTAGATTGATCTGTCAGGCTAGCATTTATCACGCCAGCACTCCACTACGCGAGCAGACAGAGCTCTGAGGGCGGGGTGGGTGAGGAATGTCACTGCTGTACTAATTAACAGTCTCACACACATGCAGCCACTCAACACACACAGGAAGCGAAAGCAATTTAAAGACATGGATTTTTACATCGTCAGTTTGACTCCAGATATCACAGTAGCCAGGCAAGACCTTGATTAAGATTAGTCTAATTTATTAGCATATCTAACTATGCTAATGTTGTCATGGTGCAAGAACTTGCATGACATCCTTGGAATTTTAATGTTCAACATTATGTATCTCCAGCCACTGTTATTATCCCACCACATACACACTCACACACACTGACACCATCTTGGAACAGAATTGGCTTGTGCTAAGCTTGTGAAAATCATACTAATGCTTAGCGGAGTGTGAGGGGTGAGAGTGTAGGATCCAAGATGGCCGCTACTACAGTGCTGAGCTATGCAACAGTGTGTCATGCTGTGCTAGAAACCGTATAAGTATACAAGTTTCTTTGAGACACCGAACAACTGGGACACAGTTTGAGGCAACGGTGTGATGATTAAACAGTTTGCATATGGAGATTTCAGCACCGGTGCAAAACTGAAGAAGCAAACTTCAGACACAAAACATGTCCCAACTCAACCCTGCATTTAGGGTAAGGGGGTGCATTTTATGTTTAGATGTTTAAAGTGGCAATACTTGCTGCTTTTGTAAAAAAAAATAAAAAAGAAAAAAAAAAGAAAATAAAGTATTAATTACAATTGTGAGCAAAAGTTTGCAACAATAAGGTTATTAAAAATGTATCTCTTCAATTTACAAAACGGTAGAATTTGAAAAATGAAATGTAGGTGTATTCTGCAGCAAGGCAAAATCAACAATAAAATGGTACAACTGAAGTGAGACAAGTGAATCGAAAAGACAAATCCTGCATCAGCTGGTATAAATGTGCTAGCAGGGCTCAGCCCCCCTGTCTGTCAAAGATAAAAAGATAGAAGTGAGGCTGGTGCTGATTTCACTGAGTGACAAGCCCCTTAGATTTGATCTCTATTTGGGGTGATATTTTTCACACACACCTGTAACAGGTCATCAGCAGGGACTGAGATGGCGCATAGAAAATACAGTCAAGGCTTTAATGAACATGAATGAGGTGGATTATTTACTCTATCATCCTTCTTTTTTTTTTTTTTTTCCCAAACTGCCTTTGGAGGAGAAACTAAAAGTAGATAATCACACACTGTCATTCAGAGTACAAATTACACAAAAGGACAGATGACAGATCTGTACGTTTAGTGTTTTTCAGTTAAAATAAAAGAGTTACAACTTTTCTGTTTACCTTGTTTAGTATTCAGAGGAAACACAGCATGATGCAAGTTGAGTCTTGGAACACTTACAATATTAGAAATCACGAATGCAGCTGTCTATCTGCCTTAAGTGTGTGTGTGTGTGTGTGTGTGTGTGTGTGTGTGTGTGTGTGTGTGTGTAAAATAGTTTTCCCCACATCATTCTTATTTATGCTATGATGAGATCTTGTAATGTAAAGCATTGCTCAATACTAATAGCTTCATTGTCGAGCTGTTGACAGATACAGTATGAGATTTTAGCTCTCATCTAACCAGCAGTCACTGTTTACAGCATTAACACACAGTAATGTTACGGTAATGGTACTGTAATTTTAAATAGAGTGCAAAACCTATGTACAGGTAAATGATATCAAATTCCATTGCCTTGGTTAAATTAATACATTACACAAGAAACAGATAAAGATTAAGCTACGATTAAGTGAAGTGACTTGTGTCCAAGTGTGGTGACCCATACTCGGAATTTGTGCTCTGCATTTAACCCATCCAAGTGCACACACACACACACACACACACACACACACACACACTGTGAACACACACCCAGAGCAGTAGGCAGCCTTTTTTGCTGCGGCGCCCGGGGAGCAGTTGGGAGTTCAGTGCCTTGCTCAAGGGTCTCACCTCAGTCGTGGTATTGAGAGTGGAAGAGAGCGCTGGGCATTCCATCTCCCCGCCTACAATCCCCACCGGACCTGATACTCAAACCCACGACCTTCAGGTTCACCTTCAGGTTACAAGTCTGACTCTCTAGCCATTAGGCCACGACTGCCCCAAATTACACAATTACGCAATATGAAATAAACAATGAAAAAAAAAACAGTGACAAAATCTGTCAAAGTCCTTAATACCACAGAAAAAAAACATGAAGGAAGCTATATGAGCTATCTATTTAAAATATCAGGCTGCTGCTTCAGGTCAATTCTTGAGTCAGTTCCTGGGTTTACATTAAAGTAAATGTTACTGTACAGCAAGGTGCTTTGATACAGTATAGTCTGAAGTACTGTAAAGCTTTTCCCAGAATACCAACTTGGCTACAATATCATATTGGAAAACACATTTAGCACTTTGTATTGTACAAGTATTTTACTGGTTTGAACACAATATTGTACTGAAGAAATTAGAGAAATTCATTATCAGTGTGGGCAAACATGTTAAAAGAGAATATTTATATATTCATTCATATCCAAATATACATTTGAATGTTTTGTTAATAAAAAAAAAGCAACAGCTGAAATCCAACAGCTGAAACTTATCCCTTCAGTTATCTCAAAATCATGACTTTTTACTTTGAGATAACGGAAGTGGTTTTGATGTTAACAGCAACTAGTGGAGTCAACTAGTATAATTTCTGAGTGCTTTATTCCACACCTAGGTGATTGCTGACCATCAACACCTTAAATAATGGTGTAAGCAATGGTAACAATGGTTGTCAGTTGTTGTTTGCATGGTTGGGTTCTGCGTCACCTGTTTCTCATTACAACCTCTGAAATTAAACTAATTGAACTAATTTCAACATTTTGGTTCTAAAATTTTGGTGGAAAAAACTTGCTAGCTAAGCTAACTAGGCATGCTTTTACATCTCCAACGCCTCTGAACCCAACCCCACCCCAATGAAATGTTTTGACAATTCCCCTGATTATGTTCTATTAGATTAGATTAGACAATTGTACAATTGTCTCAATTAGAAGACACAAATAAAGTGAAATGGCCATGAGGTTCAAAGTAATAGTCTCAGCCTCAGACACTCTGTCTACTGGGAATCTTTTGTACACTTTTTTGGCCACAAGCTTCAGAATCTTGGTTGCAATTTGATTGGCTCGCTTCACTTTTATGTTGACACACTTCCATGTATACACACGTATATTGCTGGTTTATGATGGAAAACTAACATTTGAACCCTGTGACACGATGATGTGTCTGAAGCAAGAAATAGTCATGGATTTATATCATGTTTTAAGTCATTGCCCTTCTTCAAGGTGAAGCCTCCACTGAGATGCTGTATTTCACAATTCACCTGCTGGCATTGACAGCCACCTCATCAATAAAGACAAATGAGACAGTTCCACAAGCTGCTAAAGATGAGACCCAATCCACCTGTGTCGTAGATGAAGGATCCTGCTTTGAATTATTAACAATCTTTTTATTCTTCACACTTTCCTCATTCTAGCTCTACAAATCCATAAAACTCCGACTAATCCATCACCTTTTTTTTTTTTCCCCCCAATAACTCTAGCCAGGATTTGTGTTGTGGTGGTGTTTTTTTTTTTTTAAATAATTTTTTATCCTTCCATAAATGTTAAATAAAGTTCCATAAATGTTAAATAAAATGTTAAATAAATGGGGACAAAGTTAGGAAGGCCAGATTAAGATGGTTTGGACATGTTCAGAGGAGGGAGAGTGAGTATATTGGTAGGAGNATAGGGATAGGTGGAGAGTGATGATTCGCTGTGGCGACCCCTGAAGGGAAAAGTCAAAAGAAGAAGAAGAAGAAGAAATGTTAAATAAAGAAAATTTCAACATATCAATTATTATACATGTTTTCTTTAATAAATAACACATTACTTAAAAATCTAATTATTATTATTACTGGTAGATTATGTAGAGTGATATGAAAGTCCTTGTGTAAGTTATACTTATAGCTATACTATAAGTTACTTGTGTATAAGCTACTATAGAAATGATAATAATGTATAAGAACATGTGCATTAATATAAACCTGTGATTTGCAGAGCCACTGCTGATATAGAAAATTAATAAACAACTTCTGGCTGATCAGAATCCAGGATTTAATAGAGACCACACTATACTGGAGTTTATTGAAGTTTGTTGCTAGCTAATTTGGTATGTTGAGGATTACAAAATGCATAGATGTTAAGTCTTATGGTTTACCTGGTTTACAGTTGTGGTATCACGGCTGTGAAAACTCATGATTGCCTTTTTTTTAACACTCAGAGCATTTCCCCTCCTCTTTCGGCTGCTCTTGTCTGGGGTCGCCCGTCTGAATATTTCGATTCTTACATCAGATGATGCAACTCTCCCCATTTTCCAGGCTTGGGACCAGTAGCAAGAATGCACTGTCTCGTGCAACCCTCCAGTGGCTGGGGTTTGTTCCCTGACCATGAATCAAACCCAGGCTACAGTGGTGAGAGTACCACATGCTAGCCACTAGTCCACCAGGGAACCTTTTTTATACTCAAAGCATACCAAACACAAAGTTTGTTTTACAAAGTACTGGTGCATTGCAGAAAGTCAATACAGCAATGCTGGGCTCAGTGATCTACACTATATAGCCAAAAGTATCTGACATCACACCTCATATGTGTTTTAATACTGTAGCATTAAGATTTCCATTCATTGAAACTAATGGGCTGAGCCCAAACCTGTTTCAGCACAAGGTGCACAAAGTGAGGTCCATTACACATGGTTTGCCAAGTTTGGTGTGGAAGAATTCGAGTGAGCTGCAGAGAGCCCTGACCTCAATCCCACTGAACACCTTTGGGATGAACTGGAACACCGACTGTGCGTCACACCTTCTCGCCCGACATCAGTGCTCGACCTCACTAATGCTCTTGTGGCTGAATGGGCACAAAGTTCCACAGCTACGCTCCAAAATCTAGTTGAAAGCCTTCCCAGAAGAGTGGAAGTTATTATAAGACCAGGGGGGTACTAAATCTGGAATGGGATGTTCATAAAGCACATGTGGGTGAGATTGTCAGTTGTTGTTTGCATGGTTGGGTTCTGCGTCACCTGTTTCCTGCTTCACTCAGCTACTCTGTGAACTGAAAACCTTAACATTTCTCTGTGATTGTGGTTTTACTAACAATGTACATGTGTGTGCTGACAGCAGGTGTGCACTTTGCTTATCAATTGCCAGGAAATGACTCAATGCAATCTCAGGCCTTTTTTCATGCTTATTGTGCATAGTATTTTGTTTAAATTGCAATGGTTTAAGCAATGAACAAATGTCTCAGGTGTGAAACGCACAAATGAAGAAAGAGTTCAGTGAGAACAGTATTTTATGTGTAGGTTGCACGACTACTAATTTTTACTAGTAGACCAGTAATTCGAAAACGTATTTGACTAGTTGAGTTTTGGATAGTTGAAGCAAAATAACAAGACCTAAGACATCTCCATTTTGGCTGTTTCATTTGTTCAGCAAAACCAAACCGCACTTCAGCTAACAGCCATATACAGGCTACAGATTACATTTCCAGTTTCAGTGCTTTTTTAGGCTACACTGTCCACAATGAAAGTACTAAATAATTAATGAATTAATCAGTGCAATAAATGTGCAAAATAATAAATGTGTGTATCACTATTTAAGGATGGTAACGTGTAAATCACAGTCATAGAAATGGCTGAGGAAAATTTAACTCAGACCTGGGTGGTCCAATAATAGACATCTTTGTCCAGTCAATGATCTTTTCATATACACTTTTATCAAAATGAAATATTGGCATCAAAATGGCAAACACAGTGCTTACAACGCTGTGTTTCTAAAGATGCTTAATGTGCACCACATCCATCCCAGACTGATAGCCTTTAAGCTTTCAAGTAAAATACGATCTTTAATAAGTATATGGCTAGTGTACCAATGCCATCTTTAAAGTATTCTTCAGAATAAACTCAAAGAATGATAACCTTACTTGTCCCAATTTAATCTGAAGCAATTCTAAAACTAGTACACTATGATATGTAAGGATAAGAACACTTTGGACGTGCTGTTAGAGGAAAAAGAATCAATGAAGGGTTAGAGTGATGTGTTCTGACATGAAACAAGCACAGTGTATGTTATTCTCTTATAATACAAAGAAATTCCCAAGGCTAACCATTTTTAGGTAGTTAGGAAAGACACAATATGTTTCATCTGTTTATAGTAACATTTCATCTTGTGGAAGATCTGTATGCAAGAGCTCTGGAACAAACACTTGCTCGAAAATCCAGACTGGCAATGGTGCCATTTTACATGATGTCATCTCACAGTATTTTCTGTTTTATGAAAATACAAAACACAACAGCATTTGCATACAATTTACATATAGTATTTGTATTTCAAAAGCATTTTTGAACTGATCTATTAAAAATACTGTTCTGAGTCACAGTGTGCAATAACAGTGCAAAAACAATTGTGAGGAATATTCAGTGGGTGTTGCACAGTATGTCGAGGTCAGAGACTGAGGTTAGCCAAGTGCATCAAAATGAAATGTCCACTGTGGTAACATTATGGTGTGACCATGCAGTTCATTAGGATCATTATTCTGCAATGCTTTTAACAGCGGTGTGCATTTTGGAGAAAGATAAAGAAATGCACTGCTAGATGCTTTGACATTATTCCCAGTTGCTGCAAATGTTAACAATGAGCCTAGACATGTACGATTTGCTTCCTTGCTGATGTGGTTTCTGACACTGTATGACACACTGGTATCTATAAACATGGACAAAGGGATATTGCAAAGCTATAAGGCTATTATAAGCTAAATACAGCCATAATTCCATTTATTTCTGAGCACACTGTTTGGTAGAAACAGCATTAGACTGAGGTAGGTGGCGTGGCCTAAAGTTTAAAGATGGAATTGTACATTGGAAGTGATTCAGATTAGTAATGGGAATTCCAGCTTTTTTCAGTGAGTTAGCTTTTTCAGCTCAGCTCGCCATATAGAGCTGACCCTTTTGCCTCCTGAATGGCTTATTGCCAATTTTTTAACCAGATATTTTGCAACATTTTGGCATTTAGCAAAAAGGGTTAAATGTCTCATATATGGGAGTAGGCTCTCAAAGAGCTGTTTCAAAGAGCAGACACATCACTAAATCAGATGAGAATATAACACAAAACTTATTTGTATTTCTAACAGAATCATTCTGTTAGAGCCAAGCAATCACTGTGTCCAAAATTGCTTCCTCACTCACTGCTTTCTATATAGACTGTCCTATATAGAGCACTGTGTAGAGAACACAAGTAACACCAGACCGAATTCAGACAACACCTACTAGTGAGTGCTCCAGAAATGCATCATTAGATAAACAATTCAAAAGTTAGAAATTACATTGAATTCGGACAACACTACAAAGTGGCTGAAGCCCAAATAGTGCACTATTTATATACAGTGAATAGGGAGTGAATTCAGACACAGCAAATGTCTTTTGAGGAGAGTGTTTGGTGGTTAAGCAGGTTGCAGAACCGTAAACTGGTACCTAAAAGCTTCCTTTCCACAAACATGACTACTAAAAAAACCCCACTAATCTTAAAGGTAAGGTTTTAGATTTAGAATAAAAATTTAATTGAAAGGACTTTAATAGTGCTCCTCCAGTCTCAGTTCTCAGTGGGTTCAGAGATCTCATTTCCCTGATCTTCTTGTAATCCTTACAGTTAGGACATGGACACATTTATACAGCATCTTCACAAGTACTGCAGCTCTGCTTATCGTTGGCCTCCAGGGCTCTGGTGCTCTTTAACTCAGGATCAAGTACATAATGGAGGCTTAAAAGCCACACAGAAGCCCATTTTCAGAGCCCATTTGTATCATTTGAAGCTGTGTTAGGTTTGAGATGAACCCTTTAACAATCCCAACAATAAAATAAAACATGGAAAGTGATTTCTTTGCAGTGCTTAAATGTTTTTTTTTTTTTTTTTAATTATTATGGGTCACTTATAAACCATGAAGCATGAAGTCTGTAGCTTTATCTCTGACAAAGTGCTGATTCTAGACGCTCCTTCCAAAATCTACACCAAAGCAGCAATTATAATTTGTTTTTAAATTTTCATTAAAATGCTACTTTAAAAATCCCTTCAGTAAATTTTGTAAGAATCCACCATGTATGTGCATATGATCCTGTGAATAAGCTGTTACTATAGAAATGACAACATATTAGAATGACCGCATTAATATAAACCTGTGATTTGCCTTGCAGCCAGCACTACTGTCAAAGCTACTGTTATAGATTATTGATTAATATTCTAATTTACAACGTCATCACCGAGTCAACATTTCAGAGACGTAATGACTAGTCTTCCAACCAACCGAGTTCGGGGTTCACTACCAAGCTGCCACTGTTGGGCCTCTGAGCAAGGCCCTTAACCCTCTCTGCTCCAGGAGTGATGTATCATTGCTAGCCCTGCGCTCTGACCACAACTTCCTAACAAGCTGGGATATGCCAAGAAAGGAATTTCACTGTATTATAATGTATATGTGACAAACAAAACCTTTCTTCTTCTTCTGTCAAATTATTCATGTTTTGATTCCTTTCTTCTTCTTCTGTCAAATTATTCATGGTTTGATTCCGAGAGCCTTTGTGCTAACTGTGAGAGAATGAAGCTTGCATGTTAACAACAACAACAACAAAAACAACAGAAAAAAAAATATTCAACAATACACAGTCAAAATGGAAATGTTGCACATGACTGCAGTGCAAGCAGAGTCTCGTGTTTCAATTGAATTTTTTTGAAGGTATTTGTAGAGCATCACTGTCTGCTGAAACCTCTCGGGTTCTGCCATCCTTGACTCGACAAAGCGGAGGCGAGCCAGCAGTAGGTGGGAAGACACAATAGACATCAACACTCCACTCAGACACGCTCTCTCAGTTCCCAGCCACGCTGGCTCGATATCAAACACCTATCAGCTCTCTGAAATAAATGTCAAGTGGACTGGCAGTGGGAGGTGTCACCAATTTACAGAATACTACAATAAACCTGTTGGGACAAAAATAAAGTGCTTAAAGTGATTGGTCAGACTGCAAGGTCAGCAAAAATGGCTTACAAAAAAACCCCTAATGTACACAGTTATTCGCTTACCATAATGTAGACAGTGACCCATCCCCTAGGCTCCGCGTCCTAAAATGTGAAGCTGGAACGGGCCCTGTTTTATACTTCCGGGTTTTTGCTGCTGTAAGTACTTCTGGAACAGCAAGCTTAAGTAGAGCGCGAGTAAAGTTTAAGGGCAAAAAGAAATGGCTTGCTATGTGAACAAAGCTAATCTGACAGACTTGCAAACCAACCAGCAGAATTTAACCTCAAATCCGTGTGGCTCTTCGTTCCTCCACATCTATCAGTAGCATCTAGTTCTGACAGTGCGTACAGTGAGACGGCACCTTGTCTTTCATAATGCCATATCAAAATGAACATACAAAACATTTAAAATACCAAAGAAATGTAATATTCTGAGCACTGCTGTGTCCCTATGTAAATTTTAATTTACACCGTCATTTAAATGATGCCTGTTTATGCACATGTAGATATAATCCATCACTTTTGTTGTACTGCATCATTAGATGGAATAAGGATGAAAAATTTATACTGTTTGTACATCAAGCACTGCTGATTTCAGTTTTTACAATTTATTTATATATACATATACATATATATATATGTGTGTGTGTGTGTGTGTGTGTGTGAGTGTGTGTGTGTAAACTGATTTATTTTTACATGTAATTGAGAATAAGAAACACGAAATAATTCAAATGAATTACAGTACGCTTTGTCTGGCACCTCTTTGGATTAAGTGGAGTTAGAAAGGCCCAAGGTTAGGCTTGTCATTATGTTAAATGGTGCGAGTGTTCAGTTTTTATCATTTTTCACGGGCAATAAGACAACTATAAGCTTGAGGGGGTGAGAGGCTAAAATGAAAGCATTTTGAAGAAAACAATGGAAAGAATCTGTGTTATAATGCCCTTGAGGTCTGTACATGCACATGCCTTAGCTCTTTTTGCACTGTGTTTAGCTCTGTTGTTTATTTGCTTTATTATGTTATTGAATATTTTCAGTATTGCATCTGTTACAGACAAAAATCTGAATTACGCTCAATCCAAGCCTGGGAATTTTTAATGGTAAGGTACCTTCCCCAAAAATTCTGGAGTAGCATGTACATGGAAATACACAACATGTTCAGGGAAATGTCTACAGATGTGTGTGCTTATACTCTTGTACAAATTCTTTTCATTAATAAGCAGATCGTGGTTTATCCATCATTGATGATATAAAAATAAAGAAAAATGCTATATTTAATGTTATTTGAATACACTAGCTCTCATTTATATTATGCGAATGGTGTATGATGTCCACTTTTTTCCAGACATATCCTTCGTTTTTAAGATTTAAAATAATGGTCCAGCCAGAATGTTTTTTTTTTTAAAAAAAAATCTTAACATCGTATAGGATTTTCTAACAGTAGAGCTTTTCTTGAACTCAACTGTGTAAACTTTGCTAGGAACTGTAATAGGATTTGTTAAATGAAAGGTTTGGCAGTAGACAGTTGATAGCAAAGTGAATGAAGCAGATCTGCATTACTGCTGAACACCAAAGTCAGCAAGCTAAGCACAAAAATTTTCATAGGAGGATACAAAAACTGTTCTGGAAACAGTACACCTCCTCAAGTTCTAACTAGTTTAGCAAAATAAGAACAATGCAGTTTGTGACCTCATTAGCAGTACTGAAGATCCACAGCGAAACAAGGGCCCTGCAACTTCTATATCTGCATACAGGAAGAACCAGCACTGGTGAAGTGCACTACATTTTGTTAGATTGGGACCAATCCATTAGACGTATATGGTGAGAGAGATATTTCAGCAGTGTGTGTCGTCCTCTGAGATGCTCTCAGTTTGACAAGGCCGTATTAGAAAGCAGAGCGGGCCAGAACTATAAATCTGGATATAAAATACGTTCTGCTTTAAAGGTCAGCTCCAGTGAATGATGTCAGCCTTGGGGGCTATATGATGATGTGAGACAGAATAGCAAGAACTAAGACACCACTAAAGAAGTAGAAATGGCTAACACACACATCAAGACTTTTTTCTATATATAATTTTTGCAGCTGTTAACCTTTAAATGAAATAACCTTCAAATTAGTTGTTAACACAAAACAGCTTTACAGAACTCTAAGACTAGCCGCCTAATAAGTGAACCAAAGGAGACAGTGAAGAGGAAAACTCACAAAGAACATTATGTACAAACGCTGAGAGGAACTCTAAAAGAGGAAACTGTCCTCCTCGGGTTGACATCAGATTGTGGGATAACAGTAGAAAAAATATTACCTGACAAAAAAATGCAAGGGTATCAGTGATAGTAACAGAAGAGCAAAACTGGTGTTAGAAGACTACCTGAAAAAGTACAGAAATGTCTTTTATTGATGTTATACATAATAAATAAATATGAGTGCCAGGAATGTCAGAGCTACGCTGTTGTGTAAGGGAAAAAAAAAACACTTAGGTGTGCCATTATAGGAAAATAATCATTGATGAGGTTATGTGATGCACCCTGAAGAGAAAAGGATTTACTGTTACCACCCCAAAGAATATTTTCCAATAACAGCATCCATGGGGCAGTCGTGGCTTAATGGTTTGAGAGTCGGACAACATTGGACTTCCACTTGGGCTTCCAGCACTCAAGCTCAGAGACCAGGCCGTCCCTAACATCCACCCCCTCACTTAGACCAGTGCTCTCCTCCACCCTCAATACCACGACTGAGCTGAGACTCTTGAGCAAGGCACCGATCCCCCAACTGCTCCCCGGGCACTGCAGCTAAAATGGCTGCTCCACTGCTCCGGGTGTGTGTTCATTACTGTGTGTATGCACTTGGATGGGTTAAATGCACAAATTCTGAGTAGGGGTCACCATACTTGGCCGCAAGTCACTTCACTTCAGGAAGTGTTTTATTCCTCTTATACTACTTTGTCGACAATTTTTTTTTATTAAAGAACAACACATCATACTTTTTAGTTACATTTAATGTTGCGGATCATCTGTGAAACAGTTTAACTCCTGTTATAATAGCTATGAACAATCATCCCTTTATCAGCTTCTATTTCTTTTCTCTAAAATAAAACATTTAAAAAAAGACAAAAATTACAGAAAGCTGAAGATTTTGCCCTGGGGGAAATGCTCACACTGGAGACTCCTTAAATAAATGTTAAGTAAATGTATCCTTACAGAAAACCCATTTGTGTGGAACATCTGCCATACACGTCCCTGTGTAAGGCATTACTATAGAAACGATAATGTATTAGAATGAGCAGATTAATATGACCTGTGATTAATCTGAGTAAAACACCTTCTGACCACTTAGAATCCAGAATTCAATGGCATTGTGGTATACTGTAAATTATAAAAACACTGCTATCAGCTTCACTATCATGTATTTCCTGCTGACATTGGTCCATATTTTTTAACAGGTTACTGTTCTTTGTCACAGAGAACATGAGCTCTCTGACATTTTGATGTGTTCTCACTAGGACGATGATATAAGTTAGGGCTAGATGGTTTCTAGTTCTTGCTGGTCCTTATTTCTGCATTCCTCATGTCCGTTTCCCTGCTGCATATGGCAGAGCTCAGTGATGCCCTTGCTAGGGTGTAAAGGAGAAATTGAGGTTTGTTCATAACACATCCTCACCTCATCTGTGCTTATTCAGCAGCACAGCAGTGATGCATTGATATTGATGGAAAAGTCTCGTCTTCCCTGGCCTGTGATAGAATTCTTAACCATCCTTGCTACACAGTTCCCAAGACTCGTATTTATCATCCTGAATGTCCTTCAGAACCAAAAAAGACATCTTACTTGTGTTTCTTCCTGTCCTCCTAATCCCAGAAATTCATGTCTGTTACACAAATCCAGCTTTTATTTGTATATTAAAATACTACCAATGTTCTCAGTAGTGCAACAGACGCTATTAAAAACATGGTTATAGTTGCATTAGATTTCTTCAAATTAACCATTTAAAGTAATTCCTGGACTTTAAGACCCTTTTTATTTGTATTATTTGTATGTAGTAATGTAATGTAGCAGGAGCTGAGACTTGCAAAGCAAAGTGGCATAAATTCTATCATTTTTGCTGGGACCTTATAATTATAATATATAATTATAATAACATAAACAATAATATAATATAACTGTATGATAATATATTGAAAAGCAATCCTATACATTATATTATTAAATATTTTAATTAATTATTACTTTTTTCTAATTAAAAACTCATTTCTCACTTACCCCTAAACAGTTGTTACCCTCTAAAGTATGAAGCTATTAAAATATTTCAGCAGTTTTTATTTCAACATTTTATAGGAAAGATGTTTGCATTTATTAAGTAACCTATAGTCATCGATATTAGATTTCTTTAGATGAACTAACTGCCATATTTTCTAGAATATAAGATGTTATTTTGTAATGTAGCAGGTACTATATGTTCTCATATACTTTAGGCCAACTTCTTTGTCCAAAAAATGCAAATAATGTGTAATATTTTAGTTGCGTAACTTAGGAAGCACTTAGAATCAGGTTCCATGTGAAGGCTCAAGCTGAACCTCTGAAGCCAGACAGTCAAACATCACTAAAATCAAATCACTACAGAGAAAAATGCAGGCTCCTAAAGATGGCTGGCCTTTTATGTCATGAGGAGGCCTGTATCCAAGTTTTATTCTCATTTGCAGCATGTCGAGAAGGATAAGTCGTGTCCTGAGGCTTGGCTAGAGAGCTGAGTAGAAACATACCCTTCCTTCCTCAGATGAATCTGCTTCAGGAGAACTACAGGCTCAGGATTTCCATGAGAGCAAATATAGTTGATGCAATATATCCCATTTCATTCATCCACTGGGGAAACCTCTTCCTGGGAAACAGGCTTTCCAATATGGCTTTCTTCCATTAGGGGAGAGGACTGCAAGAGGGGTGAAAATGATGGCTAATGGAAGTAAAGTGAAGCTGCAGGAGAAGGCAACTCATTTTTTATTCCATCCTGACTCTAAAATTGAATTATTGAAGGATGAAGGATTTATATGAGTGCAGTGTGGATTTTCCAGTTCCCTGCCTCAGTGGAGTACGGCGAGACATGAGGTGTTAGAGTCAAAGAGAAATACTAATTTCTCTGTCTTTATGAACTGCAGAGACAGCACCTTCAATACGTAAAACATGTAGCATGTAATAAAGTCTACTTTTACCTTTAAAAAAGGAGTAGGATAGTGGTACAACGGGTAGCTTTGCTACCTCATAGCTCCAGGGTTAACTCTGGTTACTGTCTATGTGAAGTATCACTTGTTCTCGTGTCCACATTGGTTTCCTCCGGGCTCTCCAATTTTCTCCTACCTGCTAAAACATGCCAGATGGTGCACTGGTTACACTAAATTGCTTATGGGTCTGAAGGTGCATAGTGTCCTGCAATGGACTGATGTCCTATCCCAGGTGTATTCCCACCTCACACCAGACCAAGATAAAGCGTTTACTGAAGACAACACTGAAGATAACTGAACAACCTGTCGGTGGAGCTTTTTAAAACAAACTTCCTCAGATGCAGCATAACAATCCACTATTTAATAACTGACACACCAGTACCATTCAATTTCTCCAACAAAATGTTTAAACTACCAGTAAAACACACATCCAAAAAAATAGTTAGCGAAAATGAACTAGCCAGCTAGCTAACAAGCTAACACTATGGTATATATAACTTATGGATCTAGCTTACTTCCTGGGCAATTTTTAGTTTAACACCATTACTAAAAAATGAACAAATATACTAGTTATCAAGAAAGATTCTAAATAACACTAAATATCCACCTACCTACCTAGAAAGCTAAAAAGGTTAGTGATGAAATGAGTTTATGGTTGATGAAATGAGTAGTTTTTTTTTTTTGGTTTTACACTACCCTTAAAAACAAATAAACATGCTAGATAGCAATATAGTTTCTAGCTACTGTAACACTAACTAGCTACCTAACAAGCTAATGTTACTAATCAAAAGAATTTATGGTATACCTGTATATACCGTATGAAGCTTAGGTAGCATTCGGTGCAGTTTTGCAGTTTAACATCACTACTAAAATGAATAAACATGCTAATTATCAAGAACGTTTCTTCACTAACACACTAAACACTAACAAATCGATTATCTAACAAACTAATGTTAGCAATGAAAAGAATTTATGGTTTATATACCTTGAGGCTAGGTAGATTTTTGAAATTTTTGATTAACACCACTAACAATAACCACTAACAAACATGTTCATATTTCTGATAATACATAAATGTAAGATTCTAGTCTTTTCACATGACATCAAAATTAAAAGATTTGCCATGCAGTCAAAAAAAAAAAAAAGAAAAAAAGATAGTGTTGCCCTCTCAACAGTTTTGACATTACATATAAATTAAAGGGCATACATATATCATAGATACACTACTAAATGGGTATTTTAAAATTAAGCTGCATAGATATGGTGCATCTGCTAGAGGCATAGTTGCCAGGTCTCACCAAATTTTCCAGCCCAACTCCATCTCAAAAACAACACAAAAATACATGAATCTAGCCCAAAGCGTTTGGGCACTGGAAAAGTGGAGAAAGATTTTCTTCATTTTCTCAGCCTTTGCATTGGAAACAAGTTCACAGTGCTGCACACATTTCTCATATGCAGTATCTGAAATACCCCATGGACATCTGAAACACCACCCGTGGACATTTTTGGAACCTGCTTGCAAACTATCCCAAATTTGGCATATAAACTGCAACCCAGGAGAGATGGAAAAAATGTGAGTTATACTCTGAAAAATACAGCAGTAAGAGTTAAAATATGATTAACATGGTGTGAGTCATTCTATTGTGCTGGTTATATCGCTGATAGGTATCATTGTACCTTTTCTGCCTTTGTATACATGAGAAGAAAGAGAGAGAGAGAGAGAGAGATTTGGTAAACAATAAGGAATGTGATAGAGGCTTTTGTGACTCAACAAAGCCTTCTTTAACTTTGAAACTGACAAAGATGGAATAGCTTGAGGAACAAAAAAATGGATGATGCATTCATTTATGGGATGTGTGAGTGTGTGAGCTAATCTGTTGGCTAACTGCCGTGAGCTGCAAAAATGTGCTTGTAAATTTAAATATTCAATTAGTATTCTACAGTCTTTTTGATGGACTCTTTTTGAGAGTATATCAAGGTCAGGGATTGTGAAGGTGACATAATCAGAAAGAAATATATTCCAAATATTTTACAAAGCCAGAAGGTATGATGCTAACTGTATGCTATTCTTTAGGCCACTCATAGCCTGATGAATGTTGTTCCAAGGTTAGGTGCACATTTGACTCTTTCTATAGCATATATTATTAATGTGTTATGCACTGTAAAATCGTGAACCTTACAGGAATCTCACTTTAGAGCTGGTTTACTCTGAGTGTGCTTAGCTATGTCGCCTGAAATATAGCAGCCAGGAATATCTGCTGGCTAATTTGAACTATGCAAAAGCAGGAAAAGGGAAAAGAACATACGTTTTTGTGCCTCTTTCTGTCTGACTCAGCTGTTTTTGCCTGTGGCAGAAGGTCAGCAGATATAGCAGGCCCTCGTGGAAACAATGAAGGTGAAAATGACACCTAGCCATTGCTAAATTGATACAGACTTGCTCTCTCTCTCTCTCTCTCTCTCTCTCTCTCTCTCTCTCTCTCTCTCTCACTCTCTCTCTCTCTCTCTCACACACACACACACACACACACACACAATGGTGATTCCAAAAATCACCATCGGAATATAAAAATCCAATTGGAAACAGCTTATACTAATACAGAACCTGCATGTTCCTGTACTCTTTAACAGCTCTGCTAGCTCCAGCAAAGATCAGCACAGCTAGCAAGCTCATTTGCAAGCTTAATCTGTCAATCAACAGCTGGTTAACAAACAAAGACTATTCAAAACTACAACCAAGTATAATTCCAGCTTGTGATATGTTTGTGCAAAAAATCTTTATTTCATGCCATAATCACTTTATTTCATGACAGTGAAATAATGATTCACGAACTTTGCTTTATACAGTTGGGCTCATTAGTATTTGGAGAGTGACACAATTTTTGAAAGTTTTGCAGCTGTACACTACCACAGGTGTGGCCTGTTTCCTCGCTATTTCATGACAAATTAAGGACTGGAGGTCTGGAGTTAAAAGGTCTTAAAATGTCTGGAGTTGATTCCAAGTGTTGAATTTGCATTTGGTAGCTGTTCGTGGGAATGCTCAATATGTGGTCCAAAGAGGTGTTGTTGTTCATCATTAGGCTGAAAAACAAAACAGACCTATCAGAGAGATAGCCGAAACTTTAGGAGTGGCCATATCAACAATTTGGTACATTCTTAAAAAGGAATGCACTGGCAAGCTCAGAAGACCACAGAAGACAATTAAAGTGGATGATCACAGAATTAGTTCCTTGGTGAAGACAAACCCCTTCACAACATGTAGCCAAGTCAAGAACACTCTTGAGGAGTCAAACAGGGTGGAGGCAGCGTTATGGCATGGGTGCATATGAACTGTATAGAGCTATAATTTCTGCTCAGATTCTGTCAAATGCTGCAAAACTGATAAAAGCTTCATAGTACTGAAGGCAAACCTGTGGGCACAAAGACCCACAAACAAGCGGCAACTGAAGGCGGCTGCAGTAAAGGCCTGGCAAAGCATCTCAAGGGAGGAAACTCAGCATTTGGTGTCAATGGGTTCCAGACTTCAGGCAGTCATTACTTTTGATCCTGTGAAAATGGCTGTAATTCCTAAATGGTTAATGCAATATTTTTGTTAAACCTCTTGGATTAAAGCTGAAAGTCTACACTTCAATCCAATCTTGATTGCTTCATTTCAAATCCATTGTGGTGGGGTACAGAAGCAAAATTACAAACATTGTTTCACTGTCCAAAAACTTATGGACTTGACTGTAAGCTGATTTATAGCAAATACCAAAACAGTGTGTTAAAAGGTGTTTATTGCATATACTAGGCTATCATCTTTAGAGGTTCAACCCTCAGGTCCTATGTTCCCAGTTTCTTTGTGCCGCTGTCAAAATATTTGTGACCTGACTGTGAAACTTGCAAATCCCTGCAATCAGACTTTTGCGCATGTTATGCAACAATAAAGCGAACATATTTTTCTTGTTGTGAAAATGCATTCGATAACCTTCTGTTGTTTGCAATTTCATATACATCTTATTCAGTTAGCCATAACAGTTTATTTTCTTTTGCTAAATTAAATTGGACTAGAAAGAGATTAGAAAACTATGTTTTATAGCCTAACATATAAGCTAAGTTATCTAACGAGTTTAAAGACCCATTTTATCTCTCTTTAACTCTTTAGTTCATTTAAGTTAAAGTCAGTGCAGCTTGTCACATAACTGACAAACCGCAAAGTGTAAACTCCTCTGTCCTGAAGACTTTACTGTGTCAGAAAACTGACTGAATCTTACAAAGCGTTGAAAATGGAGACTCCTTTCATATAATGTTTACATATAGAAAACTTCACCATATCAACAATTATATGTCTTTGTTAAATAACAACACATTTTCAGATGCATTTATTATTAATCTGTTTATTATGATTATGTGGCATGTTCACCATACAAGTCCCTGTGAATGAGCTTTTACTATATAAATGTTAACATATTAGAATGAGAGTGCATTAATATAAACCAGTGATTTGCAGCTTCACTACTATCAATGTTGCTGTTATATAAAATTAACAACCAGGCAAATTCACAACTGAGAATTCAACAGTGATGTGTTATAAATGGCTATAAATAGCTAAATGAGAAATGATAAAATCTAATTTGCTAATACACTGTGATGTTTAGCAGCTAGCTAAAAACATGGAAGCTACAATGTCTATGCAATTGTTGTCTGTTTAGCCATAACAGCTAACCTGGCTTTAGAGCTAAGATTAGCTTCCACTCTCCATATCAATAATAACTCGTTAGCTGGCAGCATGTAGCATGTGAGACCAAGTGATTTCAAGCAAAACTTTTTACTATTGAGAAACTTCAAATAAACAGATTAAAAAAAGTTGCATTTTGTTAGCTCACTAAGTCACTTTTCCTTTCATTTCAATGCACATGATTCATAAACACATGATTATGTCTATGCTAGCACTAATGCTGGCTCTGTATGGATGATTGGGAAAAATAACGAAATAAATATGTTATCACTTTTTTGTGGTGAAAATGTGAATGTTGGTTCTTGACTTTTTTATTAGGCTACATCTATAGCACACTAAAGGATGTACAAAGCTTGGTTTGAGAACAGGGTGAACTGGCTGTGAGTATTTCTCTCTAATTTATGTGTAGGAAATGAACGTTCAGGATTCTGTGTCCATGTCTGGAGGATTAAGCTGTGAATGTACTGGCTGGTATGAGTACTACTGTAGGATAATGAATCTGACTCAAGCTGGTCATCCTCAATTTTTTTCACTCCTGCTCTGACTCACCCCATTTCTCCAATATTCATCTTAAGTGCCAGAAGCTTACTCAGAGCGCTTTCAGCACTGAAAAAGCCACTAATTGCTCTAATTCATCTTCAACACTGGGTCCATTGCAATACCTTCTTTATTCATTGACCAGGGCAGATGTGGTATAATTGGCCTGCTAAGAAAATGTCTAAAAATAATTTATAGAAAAAATTGAGTGGCGATTATTAATCTGAAATCATATTGTACTGGGCCCTAGGTACCAAAATCATTTCAGTTCAGTCACACAAGCATGGCTTGTTTGGAACTGATGACATCAGTGACAAAATAACCCCAGTGGGTGGGGTTATTTTATCACCATGACAACAACTAGACGTAACATGGAATGCTGAAAGGCAGTATGTGTCTTGGCATTTTTATTGTAGGTCATAAATTATAGTTATTCATGGCATCTTAGTTATTCATGATGCACAGCCAGGGTGTAACGCCTCAGCTGAGGCAGGTTCTGTAGGATCCATCAGCAGAAAATATAAACAATCCAAAATGGCAGGCAAAAAACACAAACAGGTAAGGAGAGCAAAGTCCGAAAAACCAGGAAGTCAATCAGCGAGAAAATACAATCCAAAATCGTTAGGCTAAGGCAGAAATCCAGACAAAAAAAACAGGGTCATACACGTGAAGGAAACAATATAAAGGCAAGGGAAACACGCTTAGTAAATTCCAGTAAACAATACTTTGAATTCTCGTGTGGTGAACACGCTGTTTAAATGTCCCAGAAAATCCTGGAAGTGTCTCTCAGGGGTGGTGTCAAAACTCAGACGAGGGCTCCCTCTGGCGGGCAGGTGCCAGTGGTGACGTTACAGAGCCCCCCCCTCTAGGAACACCTCCTGGTGTTCTACGACGTGGACAGCCCCGGGGCTGAGGAGCGGGCCGATTGGGGTGGAGGCGATGGAAATCCTCTACTAAGGAGGGGTCCAGGATGTCATCCGCATTTACCCTGGAACGTTCCTCCGGTCCGTACCCCTCCCAGTCCACCAGATACTGAAACCGGTTACCATGGCGGTGAGAGTTGAGGAGCGAGCTCACCCTATAGGCTGGGGCAATCAAGCAGTGGCAGTGGATTATTCTCCGAGGTAGAATTGTCCAGGCGGGGCCGTGCTGGTTTGAGCAGGGACACGTGGAAGGTGGGGGAGATCCAATACGAGGTAGGAAGTTGTAGTTGGTAAGTCAATGGGTTCACTTGGCGGAAGATACAGAAGGGGCCAATGAATCGCTGGCTCAGCTTGTGGCAGGGTAGCCTCATTCTGAGGTTTTGTGTAGATAACCAGACCCTTTGGCCCACCTGGAATCTGGGATGTGGGCGTCTACGACGGTCCGCCTTTATCCTTTGACGTCGTATGGCTCGCTGCAGGCGGACGTGGGCGCTTTCCCAGACCTCCTGGCTGTGGCGGACTCAGTCGTCTACAGCAGGAACGTCAGAAGGTTCTCCTGACCAGGGAAACAGAGGAGGTTGATAACCGAAGATACACTGGAATTGAGTGAGTCCTGTGGATGAGTGGATGATGTTGTTTTGGGCATACTCTGCCCACGGGAGAAACTCGCTCCAGTGCTGTTGTTCATGACTACAGTAGGAGCAGAGGTACCTGCCGATCTCCTGGTTTAAACGCTCGGTCTGTCCGTTAGACTGTGGGTGGTATCCAGAACTGAGGCATACGTTGACCCCTAAGTGGGTGCAAAAGGCTCTCCAGACTCTGGACGTGAACTGCGGGCCTCGATCGGACACAATATCTTCGGGAAGGCCATAGGTACGAAAAATGTGATGAAACACTGTTGTCGCCATTTCCATGGCTGTGGGTAGGCCTTTGAGAGGGACCAGTCGGCAGACCTTAGAGAACCTGTCGATGGCTACTAGGATCATGGTGCATCCTGCCGAACTAGGGAGGTCGGTAACAAAATCTATGGCCATGTGTGACCAGGGACGCTTGGGAATGGGCAGAGGTTCTAACAAACCCATGGGAAGTTGGTGGCTGGTTTGAGACTGCGCACAGGTGGTGCAGGTTCGTACATACTCCTCTACCTCTTGTGCCAGTGCAGGCCACCAAAATCGGTTGCTAATCAGGGCAGTGGTGCGCCGGATACAGGGGTGGCTGGAGCTGGGCACCTGATGCACCCATTGCATTACTCTCAGACGTAGGGAGGTAGGTACGAAGAGTTTTGTGGGAGGACAGGCTGGTGGTGGGGGTTCGTCGACCTGGGCCCATTGTATCTCCTCCATGATGTTCCATCTGATCGGTGCGAGTATTGTGGTGGTTGGTAGTATCGGCTCCGGGCTGCTAGGCGTGTTTATGGGATTGTGACGCCGGGATAGTGCATCAGCCTTGCCGTTCTTAGTGCCAGGTCGATATGTGACCGTAAACCGGAACCGGGTGAAGAATAACACCCATCGAGCCTGTCTTGGGTTCAGTCTCTTGGCGTTGCGGAGATATTCCAAGTTGCGGTGGTCCATCAATACCAAGAATGGGTGGCATGCTCCTTCTAGCCAATGCCGTCATTCTACCAATGCCTCCTTAATGGAAAGGAGCTCCCAATTGCCGACATCATAATTAATTTCAGCTGGGGTTAATTTTCGTGAGAAGTAGGCACAAGGATGAACTTTCCCTGGGTTTCCCTGGCGTTGTGATAGTACGACTCTGATTCCACAGCTGGAGGCATCCACCTCAATGATGAAGGGCAGGCTGGGGTCAGGGTGCCTCAAGATTGGTGCGGTAGTAAAACTTGACTTTAGCTGGCAGAAAGTGGAGCAAGCCTATTCATTCCAATGAAGATGTCATGGTTTACCCCACACGAGTGACGTCATAGGGTTAGCGATGCTGCTGTAGTTTCTTATGAATCGCCGGTAGAAGTTTGCGAACCCCAGGAACCTCTGTAATTCTTTGATTGTGGAGGTTTGGGCCAGTCCGCGACTGCCTTGACTTTGCCGGCGTCTATCTCCACCCCCTTCTTCGAGATGACGTAACCCAGAAAGGTGATGGAGTCTCGGTGGAATTTGCATTTTGCGGCCTTGACATATACCTGATGTTTCAGCAGCCGGGTGAAGACTGTTCTGACGTGGTGGATGTGTTCGTTATAGGTGGACGAGTAGATAAGAATGTCGTTGATATAGGCGATGACATAGTGATGGAGTACATCCCTGAAGATCTCGTTAATGAATGACTGAAACACTGCTGGAGCGTTGGTTAATCCATATGGCATTACTAGATATTCATAGTGCCCCCTGGTGGTGTGAAATGCCGTCTTCCACTCGTCCCCCTCTTTGATCCTTATTAAATTGTACTCGCTGCGCAGGTACAGTTTAGTAAATATCCAAGCCTCCCTAAGCTGTTCCAAGGCTGCTGGTACCAGTGGAAGAGGGTAGGGGTATTGGACCGTTACCGCATTCAGTCCTCTGTAATCGATGCATGGCCGCAGACCCCTGTCTTTTTTTTCAACGAAGAAGAATCCTGCTGCTGCAGGAGAAGTGGAGGGTCGGATGTAGCCCATGGTTATTGGGCTTTTTGATCCTTATTAAATTGTACTCGCTGCGCAGGTACAGTTTAGTAAATATCCAAGCCTCCCTAAGCTGTTCCAAGGNTACCAGTGGAAGAGGGTAGGGGTATTGGACCGTTACCGCATTCAGTCCTCTGTAATCGATGCATGGCCGCAGACCCCCGTCTTTTTTTTCAATGAAGAAGAATCCTGCTGCTGCAGGAGAAGTGGAGGGTCAGATGTAGCCCATGGTTAGGGCCTCTTTGACCTCTTAGGTGGTATCGCATTGGGTAGCAGCTCGATCGCGCAATCCCATGGGTGGTGGGGTGGGGGGGGAGCTGTCGGGCTCTCTCTTCACTGAACACCTCTCATAGATCCTGGTATTCACGTGATATGGAGATGTTCATTGGTGGGTCAGGACTTTCTATGGAGGTTGTGAGACATGGCAGTGACTGGACCCTGCGAAGACAGTGATTTAGGCAGTGGGGTGACCAGCTAATTAGTTCCCCCTCCTTCCAGGACACAAGGGAGTTATGGAGTTGCAGCCAGGGAAAACCCAGGATGATGTAAACTGCTGTCTCCTCATAGTGAAGTAGGCCAACCTGTAGGGTGAGCAGATGGGTTTGCTGGGTGATGAGGCCTCCCCCGATGGGACAATTGTCAATGGCCTTCACTTGCAGTGGGAGTTCGCATGGCAGTGTGGGGAGGTGAAGGTCCTCTGCGAGCCGTTGGTCGATAAGGTTGATGGCCGCCCCGGAATCCACTAGCGCTGGAACCACAATAGTACTCTGAGTGCAATGTAAAGTCACTTTCAGTGTCATACAGGAGGATACAAAATCACTTCTCACCTTGGAGGTAGACGGTTTCTCAGGACAGTTGCTAACCTGGTGGCCAGCTCCCCCGCAGTAGAAGCAGAGGTTTCGGCGCACCCAACATTGACACTCGTCCTGAGAGATGCCGCCCAGCTGCATAGGCTCCGGTCCCTCCTCCCGTGGTTTGCTGTGGTCTTCCTGAACCCGGAATTCATAGTGTGGGCGAGAGACACGTCGTGTTGGCGGAGGAGGTTGTCCAGACGAATTTGGAGGTTGTCCAGCACATTCTGTGTTCTCCCCTCGGTACGCCAAGGGTTGAAAGGTGAAAAAATTCACGCATTGCCGTAGAAATCCTTGGCAGTGCTCCGTGGAGACGTCGAATTTTTCTGGGAGCGCCATTCAGGCTGATTCGCCGTGCATTGGTGCGGTGATAGTAGCGGTATTAGCCACTGCTTGCTGGAGCTGCTCGTGGGAGGCCTGTAGTGCTGCGAGTTTCTCCTGATACACGCGAATGACAGCGCCTTGGCGGGCCACTACCGCCTGAAAATTTGCGTGCTCTGCTGGATCCAAAGGAGGCGAAGTATTCTGTAACACCTCGGCTGAGGCGGGTTGTGTAGGATCCCTCAGCAGAGAATATAAACAGGCTAATCCGAAACGGCAGGCAAAAAACACAAACAGGTAAGGAGAGCAAAGTCCGAAAAACCAGGAAGTCAATCAGCGAGAAAATACAATCCAAAATCGTTAGGCTAAGGCAGAAATCCAAACAAACAAAACAGGGTCATACACGTGAAGGAAACAATACAAAGGCAAGGGAAAAATGCTCAGTAAAGTCCAGAAAACAATACTTTGCGTTCTTGTGTGGTGAACGCGCTGTTTAAATGTCCCAGAAAATCCTGGAAGTGTTTCTCAGGGGTGGCGTCAAAACTCAGGCGAGGGCTCCCTCTGGCAGGCAGGTGCCGGTGGTGATGTTACACAGGGAGATAAACAGAAGGTTAATCCATAATTGTAAAACAGGGAGTCAAAAACCAGATGAAAAGGAAACAAAGGCAAGAACCAGGTGTGGACAAAAAAGCAGATTTTAATGTCCAGAATATTAATTTTTCTATTCAAAGTTGCCCAACAGAATAAATAGGTTCAACAACGTACTGAATCCCTCCATCTACTGCACTACAAACATTGGCTGAGGTGTGAACTGCTATAAGTAGAATGCTTTTAATATTCGGCTTAATTAGCGTACATGGATGACAGACCATCTTTAGAGAATCATGAACATACAGGTATGTGGAAACACTGAAAAAACAGAAAGATAAAGTACAGTGAAAAGCTGTCATTACTCCCTTTCTAGCATGACACGCCACCTTGTAGTTAACCAAGCATTTGCCAAAAGTTCATAGCCAAATATTCTTTTGTTGAGGTTGCAAACATGATGTGCCACAGTCTGGATTAATGCATTTAACTCGCAAATTATCTTCCCATAAAATAATGGTAGGCAATGGGTAATGTAATATAATATTATTATAGTGAGTGAAGAGTAGTATGAGAAGACAAGTCTTTTTCTTTTGTTGTTCAATAAACTTCTGCATACATTGATTGGGCATTTATATATATATATATATAGTGAAGTAGATCATGAAAAATATTTAAAAATAGTCTTTACTTACATATTCATACATACATATATTCA
>CM074959.1:12127952-12139746 GCA_037577455.1 Pangasius macronema | reverse complement strand
ATTTGATATTTTTTTTTTTATATATAATATATATATATATTTTATATATATATATATATATATATATATATATATATATATAGTGAAGTAGATCATGACCTTTTCCCTTTTCCTGAGAGCATTTAAAAATAGTATTTACTTACATATTCATACATTCATATATTCATACACTTCTTATTTCTCTAACACACACTATGAAAATTAGAGAATAGATTTGGACATAAATATTCAAAAGGGAGGAAAATGGAGAAAATTCAGTGAATGATATGAGTTCAAATCTGAGAAAGAACAGATTGTTTTAAGAATTTGGGAAACAAAATTTATGATCTCAAGGAGTTGTATAATTTTGGGAGAAAGTACTGACTGTTCAGGGTTAATTCCCTGTTTGGAGATTTGGGCAAGAGGTTGTAAAAGTGCTGTGGTATCCAATTTATGACCATATACCAATTTATATACCTAGAATTAGTGGATGAGATAAGATGGGGATACGTAATGGGAAGAAGATGATGGTGAGGAAAATAGGAGGTGGCAGTTATATTAAAATATGATAATGAGTGTATTCTATCACCCAATAGGATGTTGATTTCTTTGTCTTTTACTAAATGGCTCTGAGGTAAGGTACGGTTGGTAAGGTAAGAGTAGCTTCCCTGAATGATGAGGCAAAGACAGTAGTTACAAGTCTTGCTAATTCACAGTGAAAAACAATGCCACTTAGGAAGGAATTGTGAAGAGAAGGTTGTGAGAAGTAAATAATTGTGTCTGTGTTTTTATGTTGTGTCTGTTTACGTGCTGTTTCATCTTTCCTGAGTGTGTGTTGCTTGGAGACTGCTGACTGGGGGGTGGGGGGTGGTGTGTGTGTGTGTGTGTGTGTGTGTGGGGGGGGGGGACCTATGTGTGGTGTATCCGACTCCTTCTGGGGCATTAGAGATGACCTGCTGACAGAGCTTCACACACACGCTGTAGGAGATCCACCACTCTTCTAGTAATTCTCTCCTCTTACATTAGCCTTAACAGAACTCTGTGGTCTGAACTCTGGTGTCTGGGGTCTGTGTTATATAGCCCTTTATTTCACTGAAGAACACACTCATTTCCACTGATTTATGGCCTTCGATTTCGGATGAGACTGAAGTCCTGATTTACACGTCTGCATCTTTGTATCTGTGAGCATGTGTGAGCATCGTGAGCCAGTGTTGGCACTGGTCTTTGAGAAGGGTTGGATTTGAGAGAATGTTTTTACACTGTACTTGTAATGTTTTACACCGTTTATAGTTAACGATTAGTATTCCACTATCTTATGCCCTATTCAGACTGGATTAGTTTTATTTATATTCCCATGTCTAGAAAGATTATTCTATCTTTCACTTAGTACAAAAGGACCTAATCCCAGTTAATATATCCATAAGAATGAAAACATTGGTAAAGATTCTGTTATATCCTGTGGGAAAAGAGGTTTAGTGCTTTTTCTTCAGTATGTGCTCTTATCTGTCATTTCCTGCCAAAACAAAATTTTTAGGGTTTTTGTTTGTTTGTAGAAAGAAAGGAAACAGCATGCATGGTTTTCTATTAGCTCAGAAATGTATTAATGGTCTGTTTTGATTTCAGGTTGTCCTTAAAAACAAGGTATATAATTGTATGGATTTCAGAATCTGTGTTCTAGTAAGAACACTAAATGGTGGTTTGGGACAGAGTCCTAGCTGAATGTACTGTACTTCAGACACTGTACTCCTCCAGCTGTGACTCTTACACATCCAGTTGTGCCCACTCCTTCCTCTCTCATTCAGCACTCGTCCCCGTTAGTGCTCCATCCATCAAACCAATCTGTGCACTTTCCACTCTCCCTGTGGCTCATTTGAGGAGACACTAACGAGGCTATCTTTCATCATGCAGGCCAGCAGGTCATGCAGCGGGGACTTTGAGCAGGGAGAGGTGGAGGGATGGAGAGTGAAGGCACATGACTGCCAGCCTGACACACACAGTAACACACACACACACACACACACACGCCTCAGGACGCATTTACTCATACTTCCGGCTAACTGTGCAGAAAGCACTGCGTGTGTGTGTGTGTGTGTGTGTGTGTGTGTGTGTGTGTGTGTGTGTGTGTGTGTGTGAGATAGTTATTGCGCACTTGGGCACACTTAAACAGCCATGCCGTGTGAGACATATGTTATAAATATGTCCGCATAGTGATGAAAATCAACACAGCAAAATGGTGTGTGTGTCCCAACAATTTTTTTTGAAGAACAAAAAGGTTTGTTTGTTATAAAGTTTGGAGTTATGTGTAGCATAGCATTAATTAGCTGCATTAATGATTATGTCAGTCATTGGAAGGTTAGGTTAGTAAGAAAAATGTGTGTGTGTGTGTGTGTGTGTGTGTGCGTGTGTATGTATGTGTGTGTGCATTTGCATTTGCATGTGTCAGCTTCAGAGAGCCCTGACAGTGCTGATTCATGACAGGGTGGATTTCAGACTCAGTCAGTGTCAGCACAGAGAAGGATGATGTTCATACATTCATGTCCTCCAGCATGTCCTTTTTTACACATCTTCTTACTCATGTTCATTTGGTGTCTAAATGCTGTGTTAGTAAATGTAAGATAGTCCATGTTGGGGTGAGTGTGCACACAACTACAGGCAAATCAATGGCTCTGATGCATGGAGTCTGATTCTCATATTACTCTGATGTGCTTTGTTACTTGCACTGTCTGTGGGATACAGACCTACAAATATTATGCATATTTGAAATATATATTTTGGGTATTACAAAATGTAATGGATTGCTTATCAGTACTAGAATTGCTAAGGGAAACCACTGCAAGAATTTAATAAATTCCCTGTAGTAAAAAATACTTTTGAAGAGTTAAAATTTTGACTGGCTTATTGTAATAAAAAATACAAAATTCTTCTTTGTCCATAAAATTCCAATAATGTGCACCGAGCTTTTCCTGCCTCTACATACTGATTTTTTTTAACATTATATTCCATCATTTTATGTTTCATTACCTTGGACGGAGCAGAAAAAGCCTCGCCATCTTGGTGCAGACCTTGGGTGGAGCACTAGAAGGCTTGGTGCAAACCTTGGGAGGAGCAGTAAATGTCTTGGTGCAGACCTCAGGTGAAGCAGTAGAGGCCTCAAAGTGGACCTCAGAGTGGGCAAGCGGTGTTGTGGAGAACACAGGTGGTGGTGCCTTCTCCTGGGTTGCTGATCCCAGCCAACTATCTGCTTGGAGCTTGGAGGCTGGTTGACCTCCACCAGAAGGGACATAGATGTTGTTTAAATGTACAACAGCATAAATAAATATCCAAACTAATAAGGGAGAAACATGAAACAGGTGATTGCAATCAGTGAACAAACCAATGACAAGACAGGGGTGCAGATCAAAACAGTAACCTATTTTAGCAACCTAAAATAAAACTAAAATAATAAATAAGTAACAAAATTCTAAAACTAAAATAAACATGAGCACACATTGCTTTGGGAACCACAATGTGAAAGTGGGGAAACTTACAAGAACAAGCAGCTTGGATAGGATAGCTGTATATGCGCAAGTAGGAACCATTAAACAGAATATCATTCAGGCACCGATAAGGCTACTATAACTTTATTATTCATANTATTATTCATACTCATGTCTCTCTGAACTTCTGTCTTTCCCCTCACTACTCCAGCTCTATTTCTGTGCACAGAAAAATGTATTGATGGCCTTAGGACTTACAGACCTGTGCTTCCTTTAATGGCTCACTTCCCTTCTGGACATGTCTGCCTTTCTATTTTTCATTTTAAGTTTTTTCTTTGTTTTTTTGCTTATTTTTTTAAACAGAGAATCACTGTGGTGGAAAGCCTCATACAGGAAATCTGAGCATGGCTCACTGGCTATGAATGAGTTCTTCACGAATGAAGAGACACCTCAAAAGATGCAGGTTTAATGTTCAATGTTTTGAAACTGAGCTAAAGCTGATAATTTGATCTTGAATTAGATTAATGGAAAAGACTTTTAGTACAGCTTATAAGAGTATATCTTTCAAGGCCTTGCTTTGGTATTTTGGCTTTAATTTAACATTGAACTTCACCCAGAGAAGAGGTAAAATTAATTTAAGTGTAAAAGCAGAACAGATGAGATATTATAAACAAGTTTTAGAATTTTACTTTTGCATTCAACATGTTTCACAGACACATAATGGGAGCTGCTGGTCTTATTCACATGGTTGTTCAGTGGGTAGCATTGACTCCTCACTGCTCCAGGGTACCTGTTTCAACCCTGAGCTTGGGTTACTGTCTGTATGGAGTTTCACATGTGTCCCCATGGGTTTCCTCCAGGTTCTGTAGTTTCCTCCCACCTCCCAAAACATACCAGTAGGTGGATTTGCTGCAATAAATTGGTGGTACGCTGTGATGGACTAGCATCTGTCCAGGGTGTATTCCCACCTCATGCACAATGTTCCCAGGATGAACTCTGGATCCTAACCTGGATAAAGCGGTTACTGAAAATGAATGAATGAATGGCCTTATTCAGAGAGCTGATAGATAGATAGATAGATAGATAGATAGATAGATAGATAGATAGATAGATAGATAGATATACAAATCATATTAGGACTATGTTATCATCTGAGCATCTTCTAATGCACAATTTCACCTTTAAATTAGGTGATTCCTCCTAATTGTCTTCAAAATGAAGATAGGAATGTTTTTAACTCTAAGACATCCTTTTATCCATTTTATAAATAACATTGTCATACAGTGTCAGAAACCACATTAGCAAGATTGTCTATTTGAGGTTCTGAACAATTCAACACCTTTTAAGATGAGTATGTGATTTAGGCAAAACTGGTGGCTATAAACTTCCCTTAGCCCTCTATCCCTTGGTTTGAGCAGGAAAATGTTCATTTCATTAAATTTCTCTAGCCCACTTATTTTCCCCATTCCACTGTTAATTAATCACCACATTACCCATCACTGCCATTTAGTTGAGGCCCAAGGTGATTTACTGATGCCAGCAACACAGGACACCCCCCCAGGACCTGGCATTGCACATCCTACTTGAGGGCACAATGACAGCAGGACATCACTGACTGTAATTAAATGTACAGTCTTTTGGTAAATTGCCAAGTTTATTAACTGATGTGACACCAACAGCAATGTGAAACTGTAAAAAGGAAATAATTGATTTGTAGATATTGGTATATTTCTGTGGTATAAGAGCAATAAAATACTTTGGAATGTGCTGTTGTTGGAAAATAAATCAACAACAGATTGATGTGATGAATCAGAGTTATTGTTACCACCCCAAAGTTGATTATTTTTGTATGACAGCATATCCCGAAGTGTTTTTTTCTCTTACACCACACCAATTTGCCAATGATTACAATTTTTTTTTTATTAAAGAATGACATCATTCTTTTTATCCATTTATAGTAATGTTAATGTTCTGAAACATCTGCAAAACAAGTTAGTTCCTGTTATCAATTATGTTATAACAGGAACTATAACAGTCCCTCTTATCCATTATATTTATATAAGCTATAAACAGACCTTCCTTCACTCTGTCTTGAAGTTAATAACACAAATAACACGCATCATGTCATTTTATTTGGTGTATCTGTCATAGAGACTGGAGTTCAGAGACTGGACTACTTTTTCAGAGATGAGAATGTGTGTTTAAGTGTTTTCAGCATATTGAATAAGGAACACTTGGGGGTGTACTGTTAAATAACAACACTTGTTTTAATTAGTTTATTATTAATATTAGATGATGTGGAGCATTCTCCATACAAGTCCTTGTGAATGAGCTGTTACTATGAAAAAATGAAAAATTAGTAGAAAGAGTGCATTAATATAAACCTGTATATATATCAGCACATTCTGACCAATCAGAATCCAGAATTTAACAGTACTTTGGTATAAAGTCATGATATTACATGATGTTTTTAGAACAAAATCCCACAAGTAACAAAATATAAGGGACATGGTGGTTTATTAGTGTGAATGCAGGGTAAAAAATTGAGGTATTTGTAAAAGAAAAATATTACATGTAAAGGAAAGATTAGGGGATGCATAAAGGAAAAAAAAAATATAATAATGAATGTATTAAAGAAAAAAATGTATAATGTATGATGCATAAAAGAATGTGTATAATAAGGGAATAAAAGATATATATAATAGATATAATAGAAAATAGAATAAAGGAAGGAAAGATTAAGAGATATGTAAAGAAAAGATTGAGGGGTGTGTACTGCACTTTAGATGCAAACTAATTTAAATGTCAAAATGCATGGTGCTAATACTGTGGACTGTAATAGAGGACGATATTAGCATGGAATGATGAGGAAATTAAACCAGTTGGGAGAACTTCAGCATGTTTGGCAGACTAGGCCCTATGAATTCCTCATAAATATTGAAATGCGAGAGATCCAACTGCTGCAATGTGACTGAGAAGAGCTGCTGCTCCTATAAAAGGAATGAGAGAAGAGATTAAGGTGTGGAACGAGGTGTGAGAGAAAGCTGGAGAAACACAGGGAGAATCTGAATGAAGGGAGTGTGATTATAATTGCCAGACTTCATTGTTAAGACCCAGGGAAGGCATTTAAAATTGATGAGAATGAAAGCTACTAATTAAAATAAAAATATAAACATTATAACTACATAATTTACATGATTATGCTCTGATGGTAATGTTCATTATTTCAGGTACCTTTCTTTTAGAAGCCATAGAGTGAAATTAGTAATCATATTTAGGGGAAAGTACTGTATCTCCTGGCTTAGTTATGGTTATAAAGGCCAATAAGGCCTGACTTTTTATTTAGAAAGTCAATCTCAGTGTGCTTTAATATGCCATTTGTTTTATTTTTTTGTATTGTATAAGTTCCAGACTGTTGCCTCGGGCCTTGTTCCCACCTCCTACTTTCAATTGTGCCCATTTCTTTGTTTGGTCTCACCATTAATCTTTTTTGATTGGCCTTTTGTTTGGTCTCACTTACAGTGTGTTTGTTTGTTTTCCACTACCCATTCTAAAATAAGCTTCCGAAAGACAAGTCAGGAGCAAATGAGAGCAATGTGACTTCTTTCTTTTGGGTGCTTACCAATCACTCTGTTGTGTTAGCGCCCTCTTCAGGACAGTTTGGCAAAAATGTTTCTGTAATTAGTGAAGTGATTGGCCAGTAATTAGTTGAGAGGGGGTGTGGTTTTCAGTGGGGATTTGGCAGCTTTCAAACTATGCTTATTCCGTTAATTGTTAAACATCAAACTGTTAATGAGCCTCAGAAGAAAATTCACCTACTCAAAGTGAGCTTTCTTCTGCCAGCTGATTACTGTTCATTCCCCTTATAGTTATCTAACATACAAATTCCACGGGTCTTAAATGTGTAATCCAGTGATTACTAGTTTTCTAATGAAGTGGTTCTTATTGAAGTTGAATGTGGCATCTAATGAATATCAGTGTGTGACTATATGATTTCAGTTGTGTGTGTGTTTCACCTTGGTTCTTCTTGTCTTTAGAGTGTGTTGTATTACTTGAGGCAGACCACTAGATCTTAAAGTAAGATAAAGTGCACCATATTTCTAATGGATTGCAAATGCAAGGGCCTGACGTACACCATCAATATTTCAGAGCTTCTCATTTAAACACTTGAGTTCACTTTGTATTTAAAGAACTTACTGCACTGATAGCAAGATATCTGCTAAGAATTATAAAAATATGTCATCTATAAGTGAAGCATCAGTTCAAATCTTCAGACTGATCACCTATATCCTATAATGAAACATTGACGAAACTCACCAGATCTGAACACCTGTGGGAAATTTTGTAGTGACGTGTTAGACAGCACTTTCCACACAATCATTACAGCACTAACTCTGGGAATATCTTTTGGAACAATGGTGTTAATCAATCCAGTGCAGTTTCTGGACTTGCTGGTGTGCCAAGGCTCACTGAAGTTCTTCTGGTTGGTTTTTCTCTTAATTTGTTGCCCATCTGTATGGTTTGAATGAGCGTGTGAATGTGTGTGCATAGTGTCCTGCAACAGAATGGTGTCCATTCTATCATTGTATCTCTGCACTAATACTCAGGAAAATTCAGTACATTTCTACATCATCATGCTGTGTATAAAATGGCATGACTTGCCTTTTCATTCTTGTTCTCTGAGAAAGCTAGTTTCCCTGAAATCTCTGAGCCAGCCTGGAGAAATTCACTCCACACAGAGAATATAAAATCAATAAGACGTGCTCTTGAGTGGGGATGTTCAAATATTCATAGGCAGCTTGAATGTCTGTGCAGGAGTTTGTGTGAAATACTGCATGCATTCAAAAATTACTAATGCATATTTCAAATTTCACAACATAACTGCATCATGTTCTTGGTTATTTCAGACCATTGTATGCTGAGTATAAACGGGCGATTATGTGTGAACAGAGCTTTATAAATATATGTTTTAAATTATATTGTTTTTGGTTTTCACCTTTGGAAACTATGTGCCATTGTTTCTCAAAGAACACACACTCTCAGCCACTTATGCAATTCCTGATCTACCCAGTGAAACTGTCCATTTATTTAAGAAGAAAATATGCTATATATCTCCTGGGGAGCTTGAGAGATGGAGAATGAGCACCCCAACCAGACAGACCAACAACCCATGAAACTGGAATCCTGACATTGAGTGGGGAATGTGTGAGCAGCAAGGTCTGTAAAAACCCACATGACCTGAAGATTCACCAGGCCAAGATGAAATATTTTCTGAAGGAGCAAGTGGTGCAGTGGTAGGATGTAGCAAGAGCCTGGCCCGGAGTCGCCTGACAGTGTCCGGAACCTCCACATGCCAGGATCTCTAACCACAAACAGTGCAGGAGAATATCAATGATCTGGACAATATGCTAAAAGCAACATTGAAGGGTGATGCTGATCGAAGACTCCATACAATGTCAGCCATTATCAATAGCCTTGCAGCTGAAAAGTTCAGGACAGTGGAGAAGAAGGGCAACAGGACTGTAAACTACCTTAATCTTTAACAGCAAACCTAGGTGTGGGGATAATCCAAGAGGTTGTCAAGGGGTCATCAAGGATTCCAGAGCCAGTTCAGCCCATGGACATAGCAGAGTGCCATAAATGTGAACAAGTGTACACAAGGTGTCTGAATTCCCAAGGACGAGAACTCAAGGATGGTAGTGCAGTTTAGGACAATCTTGTTGCTCAGCACTGAAGGGAAGATATCCTTCGTTATGTCTAACTGAGTACCCTCTGAAGAATGATGTCGATGTACACCTCTGTGCAGAAAGGTTGGATCCCAAACTGAGGTGGAATACAGAGGCCCTCTAAAAAAAAGTCTGGAGTCCAGCAGCCCCCCATCAGAGCCTTTATGGATAATCTGATGATAACAAGAAACACAGTGTCAGGGAGCAGATGGATCCTCCAGGGCTTGGAAAAGCTTATCACATGGGCCTTTCTATGCTTCAAGCCAGAGAAGTCCAGGTCCTTGGTGCTGAAGAGGGGGAATCAAGATTCCATCAGTCACAGAGAAGCCTATTCAGAGCCTTTGGCAGACCTTTGACAGCACTCTGAATGATGCTGCATTCATTAAGGCCACCTACCTGAAGCCTACCTGAAGGCATGGTTGGCAGCAGTGGGCTACTAGGAAAATTCAAGGCTTGGCTTTACCAACACAGCATCCTTCCCAGGATTTTGTGGCCACTACTGGTCTACTAATTGCCCTTATCAACCGCTATGGCAGAGAGCTCTGGTGGGGACAGTGCCATCTGGCTGAGCAGAACTTGGTAGCTTCACAACAAGCCCAAGGGAAGGACAGGCACCAACTTGTCCAAGAGGAGCTGAGAATCTGGGTTGAGGAGCTGGGTGCAAGCCAGATGGTGGAGAAGTGGCAACAAGGTGCATGCACAAGATGGTAACAGGTGTTAGATTGGAAGATCCTGATCCTGATCTAAGTTCTGGCAGGCTGAGCATTTCTGCATCAGAGACCAGTATCTGGCAGAGTGCCAGAGACCAGTGCAAGCAACCTCTGACCAGCAAGTATGGTATAATGCATGTATGGTTCTGGTTGTGTTAGGTAGAAATAACTGTTTGGTAAATCCATATGGAACCAGTGGCAGTGGCACTGAGCATGCACTGATGGTGGCTGGTATGGCTCTGGTTGTGTCAGGCATGTTGGATGTTCTGGTGGGCATGGCATGCTGAGTAGGAAGTGCCTAATAAGGCCCATAAGTCCTCCTACTACTCCACCCATATCAAATTCTGAGCCCAATAGAGGGGTTGGATGAGACCAGGCATCTGAGGCAATGCTCCAGTTCCTGGTTGACTCTCTTAGTCTGGCCGTAAGACTCAGGGTGGGTCCCCAAAGACATGCTGGCCATGGCCCCCAAATGGTGGCAGAAGGCCTTCCAGAACTGCCTGGTGAACTGGGGTCCTCAGTCCAAAACTAAGTCTGTGGGAAAGCCGTGCACCTTACCCATGTGCTGCAGGAGGAGATACACCATCTCCCTGGCCAAAGGGATCTTAGGCAAGGGAATAAACTTACAGGCCTTCAAAAAGCAGTTCCACAATGACCAATTTGACCCCCTTACCCTGGGAGGTAGGCAGGCCTGTAACAAAATCCAAAGAGAGGTGTGACCATGGGTGGGAAGAATCTGGGGTCTTGCGGCTGACAGAATGTAAAGACTTCAAGGAGGGCCGCTGTCTGGGTCAGACTCCTGACAGAGTGCCTTGCAGATGGCCTCCTCTAAGCCCCAGCCACTAACTGGGGGGAAGGGGATTATAGGCTCATGGGCGGTTCCTGTAAGGGTGGGTCTCACTGCCTGGAGAGGGCATCCATGTTCAGGTTCTTAGTACCTGGCCTGTAGGACAGCACAAAATCAAAGCGTATAAAAAATAGCGACCACGTGCCCTTCTGTGGGTTCAGACGCTTGGCCGCCTGGATGTAGGCCAGGTTTTTATGGTCCATCCAAATGAGGCCCCCTCCAGACAGTGTCTCCTTTCTTGCAATGCCAACTTTATGGCTAGGAGTTCTCAGTTCCCCATATTGTAATTTCTCTGAGCCAGGGTCACTTGGTGGGAGAAGTATGCACATGGATGCAACTTTTGGTTGAGTTCTACACACTGGAAGAGAATGGTGCCCACCTCTTTCCCTGAGGCATTGACCTCCACTACAACCGGAACCTCAGGGTCCAGCATCTGCAGTATGGGAGCTGATGTTAATTCAATTCAATTCAATTCAGTTTTATTTGTATAGCACTTTTAAACCATTTCCCCAGCCCCCAGGTGGCACCATCCCCAGCAATCCAAACAGTTCTTCAGGTTGTCCATATGGGGCCACCCCCAGCAGCAGTGAAAGCGAACTCAACCGATGAGAGCTCCAACCAGAAGTAGGGCAGCAGGATGGATCAGGCAGGTCTGGAGAGCAGAAGAGGTTAGGATCACTGGCATCTCAGAAGTAGCATGTTAATCTCCCCTTTAAGGCTTCAAACACCTGTTGCACCTCTGTAGTCCACCTAAAACCCCCCATATATCTGGCCGACACATTGAGACACTCCTTGAATCTCTGCAAACAGCACTGCCAAGGCCTGCTCGTGTTTCCCAAGGGAAGTTTCCCAAGGTCACAGTTTCCCTTACCCGCTCCAGATTTTCTGGTCCCTTTTCTGGCATGGCAAGCCAAGTAGGAAGTGCTGAATAAGGCCCATATATATATATATATATACCCCTGAACAAAATCTTAAGACCGGGGAAACATTCCAAGTATTTGCATTTCGCGCTGGTGGATCATAACCAGGTTGTAAGAACTGCTTCAAAATGTCAAA
>CM074959.1:12104469-12122018 GCA_037577455.1 Pangasius macronema | reverse complement strand
ATATGAAGCTAGTGGGTGCAAGTGTTGAGGATGATAAGAAGATAGGGATAGGTGGAGAGTGATGATTCCCCTAAAGGAATCATCACCCCTGAAGGGAAAAGCCAAAAGAAGAAGAAGAAGAAGACCAAAACAGTGTGTAAAAAGGGTGTTTAATGCATATACTAGGTTATCATTCTTAGAGGGTCTTATGTTCCCAGGTTCTTATGCTAAACTGTACTATAGTCTATATTCACAGTACTTTATCTTCCCAGGTTTCCCAGGTTAGGCTGTATTCCAAGGCAGTTTTTTAAAGCTTTGTGGCTGTTCCATGGGCACTGTAGACCTTAACCCAAGTCCCTGTAAGTCATACAGTATATCTGGAGCCATGTGTTTTCTCTATGGTCCCATGACCCTATAGGCTATATTCACAGGAAACTAGCTTTCCTTAGTTGTATGTTCTCTTAGCTCTATATTTCCAGGGCACCTATATTAACAAGGTCCCATAGGCTTTATTTTCACAGGCCCATAAAATTACAATAATTATTGTCATGAACTCTCTCTCTCTCAGCGTGTGGCACATTTCCCAGCATGAATGCTGTTTTGTTTTGAGCTCAGTCCATGTGCCTTTACTTATGTTATGACTTTTGTTTTACTTTCAGTTCTGCCTCCATTTTTACCAGGTTGATTACCCTACTGTGTTCACCTCTTCTGTGTCTCACCTTGAGGAGTTGGTCATACCTGACCTGTTGCTTCAGTTCTGGGTTGCAAAACTTTATGTTGATTTTTGTCCTATTAAGTTCAAACCTTTTTTTTTTAACTTCTGTGTTTTCTGGTTCTGACACATACTTGTTGTTTGTGTGTTGATTATTGATTATTCTGTATAAAGCCTGCTGCCTGTGTTTTGACAAGTGCTACAGACAATGACTACGATATCTGGATTGCCCAAAATGAATAGCAAATTGAGTTCACTCACTTGTGTCATTAAGAGCTTGTCATTAAGAGCATAATGTCATTATGTGCTTGCTACCCTACACAACTTGTCAGTTATTGTGTATTGTATGAATCTGTGTCCTGTTATGAAATTATCTGTCAGTGTGTTGTTGTTCATGTTTGTGTTGTGTTTCTCCTGCACACTTGAAGTTGTGTGTTATTAGAGCTTTTCTCAAAGATTTCCCCCAGGCTGGCTGATTGATTGTGCTGCAGTTGGCCTTCTTTCATCTCCTTATTCTTTCCGCCATCTGTGTGACTCCTAGATGAAACAGAAAGGCCTGGTGGGTTTAAAATGAGTTGACTGTGCCTTTAAGGGCACATCAGCACAACAGTATGTAGGCTAATGATGATGAGACAAATAGCATTGGTTTATATGGGTAGCGAATATCATGTCTGTCTCCATTGTCTGTGGGCTCAGTGGGTTTTTCTAATGCCTACCCTTTGTTCTCCCCTTTGTGCCTGCATTCTGCATATTTTACATCAAAGATTAATTAAAATAAATTTTATTTTAATTGAAGTTGTGTTGCACATCTTAATTTTAAACATGGGTTATTAAAATCTTAACACCTGATTAAAAAAGTAATTTGGGATTAATTCTGGGATTAACTCCACCATGATGCATTCACCAGGCAAGTAAACTTGGTCATGAGCCAAAGAAGTGTTCTTCAGTTTGAGTGAAAATTAGCATAAAAACCTTTATGGGAATGAATCATATTTGGAGAGCTTAACAGTGAATGAGTGTAATATACAGAAAATACAGCTATCACACACTAAGCTTTTCTAAAAATCTCACAATATTTGTCATGAAATGTGGAGGTGTTGACTAACCTTCCTGGCCAAATTAGCCACTACAGCTTTTATTGAACATAACCTCCCCCTGGCTTGATATGGGCTACCTCTGTCCTCCCTCTGCTCATTAACTTCCTGCCTTGCTTCGACTCCAATGATTCATCCTCATGAGAAGATTAGATGTGGCTGTTCTTTATAAATACCTTCATAAGGGATGGAGTGATATGAAAGTTCATCTCTGCTGAAAAAACACATATTACTTTCGGTGTTTGGGGCTTACAAATGTAAAGGTTCATTCAATCATTCAGAACCTGAGGAGTGAAACAAAACTGTTGGGTAAGAGGGAGCTAAAAAAGCTGCATAACAATTATAAATGACTGGCAGATAAACAGCCATGACAGCCAATAGACTTACATCCGAGAGAGAGAGAGAGAGAGAGAGAGAGAGAGAGAGAGAGAGAAGCAAAAGGGAAAGAAAATCACCATCACTGACATGGCAAGGCAGCAGACAGTAGGCTAAAATGATATTCAGATTCTGTAGTGTTTCTGCTGTAGTTTTCAAGAAGGAAAAAGAAAACATACACTAGCAGCTTAACATACAAAGGCACAAAGACAAGTCATTGTGCTGCTGAATGATAGCTTACTATTCCAGCCAGAACAACACCGATCAGGGCAGAGAGTAAAGATATGGAACGAAACTGCACAAGATCAGACAGTGGTAATCATAAAATCTCTCTGATGAAATCTGTAGACTGCTGAATTTTTAACAAAGCCCGATTATTCCTTAAGAATTTGTGATGGCACCCACGCTACGAAATATGTCTTAGCTACTTTGCATATTTTCAATTGTATTTTGCCAAAGAGATATATTGCATAATGGGAAAAAATTGCGTGCTTTTTTTTTCTTTCTTTTTTTTAAATACACAGCAGGCATACAGGCCAAGACCTTTTCAACAACTGTACATTTTTATTGGGTCTTTACACCAATCTTAAATCTGGTCAGGAAGTAGATTATAGAAAATATACAAAATACACATCAGGAAGTACAGCTTGTTGAGACAACATATCCATGAGATGGAGATATTCATGTTGATGTTTCTGCTGTCTGTTGGTCAAGTGGAGTTTGTCTCAGAGAAAGATTAGGAAGGGAAGAAATAATATATTATTATTAACTAAATTTGCAATGCATAGATTAGATTTGATTTTGAAATTCATAGTCTTTTATATTGTGAATAACTGCAATTTAGTGTAATACTTTTGGTTAAATCCTACTATTAAATTCCTTGACTCTGTTGGTATGTCAGCAGCAATGCATTTTGTTCTTTAGTCACTTACTCCCTCTGCGTTTCTCTCCCTCAGGCGGATGCTTCAACCAGTTTTCTGCGTGCAGCACGCTCAGGTAATCTGGACAAGGCTCTGGATCACATCAAAAATGGGATAGACATCAATACAGCTAATCAGGTAGGAGTAGGTGTCCCAGCATCATGCCAACCTGCATGTGCATAGTTGCTGTGTTGCGATTTTGCTTCTTGGGATGAAATGTTGATTTGCTCATGAGAATATTGAGAACTGAAGCTATATTGGCACATTTAATGGCAGTAATTAATTTTTCAGGTGGCACAGAGCAAATTGAGCAATATGAATTATTAATTTATCAACTCCAGGATTAAAAAAATCAGTGCTTGTGTGTGTGTGAATGTGTGTCTCTATTTGTGTATTCATGTTTGTATGAGTGCAGCTGTGTTTACCATGTCATTGCTGTGCCGTAATGAGGAAATGGCTGTAATTAATGATGATATAAGCACGTCTTCTTCCCCTGACTAATTAGCCATGCCTTGGCAACCACACAGATATGGTTGGCAATCATGGCTTGGTGAATGGATAAGGCCATAGCCTGTTCACATACACCCACATACACATGCATCACAGCTGTTGTATGGACCTTTTCTGTGCTGTGAGACACTGCGGTATGAGGAGCTTCTAGTGCAGTCAGCAGAGTAGGGCTCCTTTACAGCCAGCCAGCACCAAACACACAACCTGTTAGAGCCAAATGTCTTCACTCACCTTCTATACATTAAACAGGCTCATCCATCTGTCTTTTCCATCTCTTTCACTTTTCTTTTCACTGCATAATGAGAACCCTCATTTCCACAGCTAGATGTTTTTTGACTCTGATTCAAATGATATCTAAATGGCACAGCAGCAGAGGTAAGGATGCATCCTGCTAAACGGATCAAGTTTTAAACAGATATGCTTTTGTTTGTTGGCAGAATGGACTTAATGGGTTGCACTTGGCTTCGAAAGAAGGTCATGTTAAGATGGTGCTGGAGCTGTTGCACAATGGGATTGACCTAGAGAGCACCACAAAGGTATTCTAACACTGCTTAGTTAATAAATATAAAGCATGCAATATGAGTAAAACAAATGTATTACTTTATTTCCCTGACAGTTGGATACTCTAGACTAAAACTCACATTGATTCTTTTTTGCTTTTATATTAAATTTTATTGGTAGTATATCTAATATTTACAGTAGTTTAAGCTTACAGAATTCCTACTGTAGAACCCTAACAAATGGGCAAGCAACTGTAACTGGTGGAATGGCATGCCTGCCATAAAAACGACAACCAATGTTCAAACTACTGTAAATGGTGTAGTGGCACATCTACTGTAAAAAAATTCCCAACAATTGCTGGAGTAGCACACTTACTGAAAAAAAAAAAAGATGAGTAAACTATCGTAACTACTGAAGTAGCACATTCACCTTAAAAGCCCTATAATTGAAGAAATTACCATGTTATTGGAGTAGTGCACACACCAAAAACTACTAATAAATGTTCAAATTGCTGTGATTACTAGTGTGGCATGCTATAGTGTGGCAAGTACTATATATGCACACCTGCAGTAAACACAAGTAAAATCCCAACAACTGCTCAATCAAAAACACATCTTATTGTCTGGAAAATATGGTAATTACAGTGCATATACATTTAGTTTGATGATGTATGTTTGTATGACTACATGATACTTTTCTCTTCCTTATAGAAAGGGAATACTGCACTACATATTGCTGCACTAGCTGGACAAGAGAAGGTTGTTGCCGAGCTAGTACACTACGGTGCCAATGTCAATGCCCAGTCTCAGGTCAGTCTCTGAAAGTCCCAGACTAATTTAACTGTGCCTCTGGGCTGGTCTCAATATATGAGGTGCTGATGTTTGTTTTATTTTTAATGTCAATCTTTCAGAAAGGATTCAGTCCCTTATACATGGCAGCACAGGAGAACCACTTGGAGGTAGTGAAGTTCCTGTTGGAGAACGGAGCCAATCAGAGCCTCCCTACTGAGGTGAGAGACACCTCAATATCCTAATAAGCACTTACCACTTACTATTTTCTTGCATTGTGCATTCGTGAGCTGAATCGCTGATCATTATTGTTTCCAACAATATTATTGCCAATGTTCAATCACTGATCACCATTGTTCCCAATGACTAATCACTGATTACCATTATTTTGCAACGACAAATAAATGATCACCATTGTTTCCAACAATCACTGATCACCATTGTTCCCAACCAACAATCACTGATCATTATTGTTTCCAAAAACCAATCACTGACCACCATTGTTCTCAATGACTAATCACTGATTACCATTATTTTTCCACCTGTGCACTTCTTTGTTCTATTCTTGACTATAATTACAAGTAATAAAATTGAGATTTTTCCATCCATAACCATTTCATTTGTGTCTATTTCCTGACTTCTCACTACCAATCCTTCCAGGATCTTCGGAAAATGTTTATTTGATATGCAAATAATCATTATGATTCATTGAATATGCAACTTAGCATATGATTTTACTTCATTACTTATAGCTACTTTTTAAAGCATACATTAGCTACTTGGCAGCACACAGTAGGTTCTCTTAAGACCTTCCATGCACACCTGCTGTAATTTTTTTCTCTCCTCTGTGGCATGCAGGATGGCTTCACACCACTGGCCGTGGCTCTGCAGCAAGGTCACGAGAACGTAGTGGCTCTTCTCATTAACTACGGCACTAAGGGAAAAGTACGCCTGCCCGCTCTTCACATTGCCGCCCGCAATGACGACACGCGCACTGCAGCTGTGCTGCTACAGAATGACCCCAACCCAGACGTTCTTAGCAAGGTAGCATTAGTCTGTGTGTGGATCCATTTGCAGGTGTTTGACAGTTTGAGAGCTTGGCAATAAAAAACTATGACCTTGATCAAGATCCTCTAAACAGGTGTGCTTCGATCATAGCTGCTGATGCAGGAATTTAGGAAACAGTATCATTTGATATTCATCCTTAGCCCAATCTCATAAGGTTCTAGTTTTAAAGTATTTATGCCCTTTTTGTCTTTCTATGTCTGTCTATTTCCTTTCCTTCACCCTTTTCCCTGTAGACTGGTTTTACCCCACTCCACATCGCAGCACATTATGAGAATCTGAGTGTTGCACAGCTGTTATTAAACAGGGGAGCCAATGTGAACTTCACACCAAAGGTTGGTGTTCTTCTCTCTTCTTATCTCACGTTGCCATTCATCTGCTTTGATTGTAAAAAAAAAAAAATTAAGGGGCTCACCCCTGCTCTATCTCCTTTTATAGAAAATCTTCCCATGAGAGCACACATTAGCTAACAGTAGCAATGAATATAACCATTTATAAATTATGTTATGTTAGCTTATGGTAGCTAGGTGACTAGCGAAGAAAATTTATTTTTTAAAATTATTTTTGTCAAAATCCTCTCAGAAATCATGATGTTAGGTAATATTAGCCTTGCATCTGCAATAGTGTTAATTGTGATAAACACTGTCACCTTGGTTCATGTAAGCTGGCTGATTAGTGTTGATCAGGAAAATAATTAATATTTTTTTATATTTAATATTTTTTGACATAAATCTTGTCACATTATCTTGTATTAGCCACGTAGTTAGCGTTAGCAGTGACAATTATAGTTATTTCTGAATGTAACTTCAAAATCCTCTCAGAAATCCTGTGAAGATGGATTATATTAGTTAGCATTAACAGTGAAGACTTTGGACATTTATGATTATGACTTAAAAATCCTCTGAAATGTTCTCTCAGGTTCAGTACATGATATCTAGCTAACATTAGTAGTGTATTCTAAGTATGATTAAACTCTCGGAAATCATATTAAGTTACAGTAGTTCATGGTAGCTAGGTGACTACCATTAGCAAAGAAAATTAATATTTATGATGTTAAAATCCTGATTTATGACGTTCGAAATCCTGCCCCTCTAAAACCATTAAACCTGACCAGCCTGACAAGCTAGTACCAGCCTGAAACCCCTTTAAATCCATCAAACCTGACCAGCCTGACTAGCTAGAACCAACCTGACCAGCTAGAACCAGTCTGAAACCCCTTTAAATCCATCAATCCTGAACAGCCTGACTAGCTAGAACCAGTATGACCAGCTAGAACCAGCCTGAAACCCCTCTAAATCCATCAAAACTGACCAGCCTGACTAGCTAGAACCAGCCTGACAAGCAAGAACCAGCCTGAAACCCCATTTAAATCCATCAATCCTGACCAGTCTGACTAGTTGGAACCAGCCTGACAAGCAAGAACCAGCCTGAAAACCCTCTAAATCCATCAAACTTGACCAGCCTAACTAGCTAGAACCAGCATGACCAGCTAGAACCAGCCTGAAACCCCTCTAAATCCATCAAACCTGACCAGTCTGACTAGCTAGAACCAGCCTGAAACTCCTTTAAATCCATCAATCCTGACCAGTCTGACTAGTTGGAACCAGCCTGACCAGCAAGAACCAGCCTGAAACCCCATTTAAATCCATCAATCCTGACCAGTCTGACTAGTTATAACCAGCCTGACAAGCAAGAACCAGCCTGAAACCCCTCTAAATCCATCAAACCTGACCAGTTAGAGCCAGTCTGACCAGCAAGAACTAGACTGACCAGCTAGAACCAGTCTGAAACCCCTCTAAATCCATCAAACCTGACCAGTTAGAGCCAGTCTGACCAGCAAGAACTAGCCTGAAACCCCTCTAAATCCATCAAACCTGACCAGCCTACCTAGCTAGAACCAGTATGACTAGCTAGAACCAGCATAAAACCCCTCTAAATCCATCAAACCTGACAAGCTAGAACCAGCCTGACAAGCTAGAACCAGCCTTGCCATCTAGACCCAGCCTAAAACCCCTCTAAATCTATCAAACCTGACCAGCTGAGGACCAGCTAACTTTCCCAGGCTGTTTTATTTATTTATTTTCAGCAGGGTACCAAGTTAGCTCATGTTAGCTAGCTAGCATGAACAGAGAAGATTATAAACATTTATGAAAATGCCTGTAAATTCTCTCAGATGTCCTGTCAGTTTAGCTCAGCATTAAGTTTATGAACAACTATGATAATCCTGTCATGTTAGCTTATATTACTTAGCTGGCTAGTCTGGCTGTTTATTGTTACTCATCTAAATATCATTAGCAGCAAAGACTATAAACACTTCTGAAAGTGACTTCAAAAACCTTTCAGAAATCCTGTAAAGGTAGCTTAGTAATTAGTTAGCATTAGCAGTGAAGATTATAAACATTTTTGAATATTGGCTAACAAAATCTGTGGCTGAATTCAGTTTATATAGGGTTTAGGAATGCATTTCACATGTGGCTTGATATAATGGCTTTTACACCTTTTACAGTGCACTAAACTAAGAAGTTTATAACTTGAGCTAAACTGACAGGATTAGACGAAACAGCTAGCTAGCATAAGCTAATGTGAGAGAATTTCTGAATGATAAATAGATAAATGAATCCCAATAACTTCCATCTTCATTTTATATTTATGGATAAATGACACACCCACATTCCTACCTGAGGTGCTCTCTTATTTTTTTATTTTCATATATATGAAACTCAGAAAAATGAATACAATCTGCTGACAGACTCTGTTGTTGGATTAAAGTTAATTTAATTGATGACTAAATGAATCTTCTTATGTCCTTTACACGGCTGATCTCAGAATGGCATCACTCCCTTGCATATAGCTGCCCGAAGGGGAAACGTGATTATGGTTCGACTACTCTTGGACAGAGGAGCACAGATAGATGCCAGGACAAAGGTACAGTATCTGTTTGCTCGTTTTTGCTTATGCCCCAAACAATGGCAGTCTTGCAGAGGGTTCATTTATCAGATACAGTATGAAATTTCTGCAAAGTACACTGCTGGGTTATTTATGTCTTGCTTACAGAGGATGGCCTATTTATGTTCTACTGGGAGTAAATCAGGTATTTTGTATGTATGGTTCAAGCTGGTATTCAAATGGCAAATGGTGTGTTTGGATGATTAATTAAGTTCACATTTTCCTTTACCATGAAATCTTCTGAGACTATACTGTCAATGGGTTTACATACAAACTATTTTAAGAAAACTGGTGCAGTGGAACTGTAAAGGAGAACTGCAGCCTATATATATATATATATATATATCTTCTTCTGTCTTTTTTTCTGTTCCTGTCAGGATGAGCTGACCCCACTGCACTGTGCTGCCAGGAATGGCCATGTACGGGTCATCGAGATCCTCCTGGACCAGGGAGCACCCATCCAGGCCAAAACTAAGGTGATTCAGCAGGGGGAGCATATGGTGATTCGGTATCAAGTGCTCCTTACTGAAGTTAGCATCCAATCCAGGACTAAGCTGCTTTCACAAGGATAATCTGGCATTTGTTGCTAACATTTATTGGTATATCATAGGCATGGTTTTGTTTATATGACCAGAAAACTTTCCTTCTGTGCAGAAGTTTTGGGGAGGCTGAAAACAGTACATGATACACATAAATGTTCTGAAATTAAAGCTTCATCTGAGCAAGCCAATTTTAGTGTTTCATTATAGGCATTATGGGCAGAATGGTGGTACAGCAGGTGGAGTTGCTGCCTCACAACTCCAGAGTCTGTGTTTCAGGTTTCTGTGTGGAGTAACGCATGTTCCCCCATGTCTGTGTGGTTTTCCTCTGGGTTCTCCAGGTTCCTCCCAACTCCTGAAAATATGCTAGTAGTTGGATTGGCTATGCTAAATTGCCCCTAGGTGTAAATGTGTGTGAATGGTGCCCTGTGATGGACTAACTCCCCTTCCTTGGTGTATATTCCTGCCTTGCACCCAGTGTTCATGGGATTGATTCCGGATCTGCATGAGTTATAGCCATTATGGTGTTTGTATCAGAATTTTTCTGTCTCATCTCTATCTAGTCAATGCGTGATTACCACAGTCAAGAATTTAGACAAAAGAAGCATTTGCCCTGTCTTTAGGACAATAGCGAATTTTCTGTGAGCATCTGTGAACTCATGTATGCAGAAGAGGATAGAGAGCGCTTTCCTCTGAGTGTTTTACCCTGCCCTGTGACGCAACATGAGCAGCAGTTTGTAAAGATACAGAAGATGGCTTCACATGTTTGCCCCAGCCTACCCTGGTTGGTAGCTATATTGTAATAGGGAGAGTTAGCTAGTTGGTGGGAATTGGCAAGAACAAATTTCATTTGTTTATGAAATTTCTAAAATTCTTGTAAATAAAACTGTACATTTGAATAATTCAACATTTTAAACATTTTTAAAATGAAGAATTTGTGGTAACGACAATTATATCAGCATATTTGTGTGGCACTGATGGTGCATGAATACCATAAACCCTTCAAAAAAATTTAAAGTATTACACTTTGTTAGATTAGGCTTCTTCTGCATTTGAGAAGCTGATGGTAGTATTTGTGTTCCACTGATCTGGTCTGTCTGTGCTGTCATCATGCAGAATGGCTTGTCCCCCATCCACATGGCGGCACAAGGTGATCACATGGACTGTGTCCGCCAGCTTCTGCAGTACAATGCTGAGATTGACGACATCACTCTGGACCACCTAACGCCGCTGCACGTAGCAGCACACTGTGGTCACCACCGCATGGCCAAGGTGCTGCTGGACAAGGGGGCCAAGGCCAATGCTCGTGCCCTGGTAAGTTGTGCTATGTATTTCCTGTTTATTTTATATATACCTGTGTGAGGACTTTACAAAGAGTTCCTTGACGACCCCATCTAATTTGCATCGCTTACATTTTCAGAATGGCTTCACACCCCTGCACATTGCCTGCAAAAAGAACCACATGCGCTCCATGGACCTACTGCTCAAGCACTCAGCGTCTCTGGAGGCAGTGACTGAGGTCAGATATCAACAATATGATATAATGCCACATCATCCAGACCATTGTTATGTAATTCTGAAGATATTAAATTGCACTGATGTGCCGGAGATAATTTTGCAATAGTAATGTTACCTTCTAGTGTATGCTGTTTGACATAGAACTAAAAGCCTGCAGAGGCCTTTTGTAGGACTCAAAGGTGGGGATTTTTTTCTTTGTGTTCTCTTTCAGTCTGGTCTAACTCCACTCCATGTGGCTGCATTTATGGGGCACCTCAACATAGTGAAGTGTCTCCTGCAGAGAGGAGCCTCTCCAAATGCGTCTAATGTGGTGAGCAGGTTCTTCAGGTCTCAGCTTATTAATAACTTCTTACACACATATAAACATGATGTTTCAAGATCTTTGTACAAACTGCTGCAGCTGCTTCAGTAGCCCCATTCTTTGAAGGTCTCTCTCTCTCATTGGGCAGCATTTTAACCAAAAGGAGCCTTCCTTATCAGCCATCATACTTAACATTTAGCATGCAGTAGTCTGCTAGACTGCACTAGACTGCTGTTTGCTGAATTATATAGCAAGTTAGATGTAGTGGCAAGTAGCAGGTAACATAAACAGTTTTGGTGAAGTTAAATATAACCATATCATGTCAATCTACAAACACAAATACTGTTAAGTTTATTTATAGTTGGAAACATAATCCTTGGTAGAGCAAAGGTTTGGGCCGACAAGCTTACATAGAACTCTGGCCTAGTGCCAAAAGTTTATAAGCGTACAAAAGTTGAACTGTTCAGTTGTATCCTGTCTCAGTTGTAAGTCACTTTGTATAAAAGCATCAGCCAAATGAGATAAATTACTTACTCCATCTTGGAAAAGCACTGCCAGTGCTTATTCTGGTTTTATTGTTTCTTGTCCTTAAGTTTTTTTTGAAGCACAGAGCAATTGTGAGCAAGTGTCTATAAAATGACTGACAAGAGGCCCATCCAAAGAAGTCTTCCGGACTGGAAGTCATTTTCCAAATGCATTTTCTCAGCCACCTAAAACACTTTTGCACTGGTCATGGCTTAAATCATTAGCAGGTTCTCCATATTTTTCCATGTTCGTCTGTGTGGTGCAATACCAGAGTAGCTAGTGGGGGCAGTATAGCACCTTACTAAACAACTGACGACTGACTAAACAAACGAGTGTTGTGTCTTAAATCTCATATTTATCTACTATTGATTGCACTAAAATGTTTATGTCTCTGTAGAAGGTGGAGACTCCATTGCACATGGCTGCTCGGGCAGGGCACTGTGAGGTGGCTCAGTTCCTGCTGCAAAACTTAGCCCAGGTGGACGCTAAGGCTAAGGTAGGCAATGGTTAGCACAAAGAAGGACACCATTAATTAATTCTCTTCAAATAGCTACTTTATATAAAATCTAGAACAGATTTTATAAACCTCCTTCCCCTTCTTTCTTTCTGTGCAGGATGATCAGACACCACTGCACTGTGCAGCTCGGATGGGACATAAAGAGCTGGTCAAGCTGTTGTTAGAACATAAGGCCAATCCTGACTCGGCTACTACAGCTGGCCACACCCCTCTGCACATCGCTGCTCGCGAGGGACACGCCCACACAACACGCATTCTCTTAGACGGCAATGCCCAGCAAATCAAAATGACTAAGGTCAGCCTTGTTCTGTCTATACTCTTTGTACTCTGCACAGTTTATTGTGATCAATTCAACATAATTTTCTGCTATATTAGGGCATTAAAGTTAGGGTGGGTCCTTTTTTGCATTTTTTAAAATGATTATTTTCTCATCCTTTTGGTCAAACAGAAAGGCTTCACTCCTCTCCATGTGGCGTGTAAATATGGGAAAGTGGATGTGGCAGAGCTGCTTCTGGACAGAGGAGCAAACCCAAATGCAGCAGGAAAGGTAATGCAGTCATCCTACACTGTAGGTGTGTGTGTGAGTGTGTGTCTATAACCTGTAACCAACAGCAGTAGGTGCCTGAGAACATGCTTCTCTCCTCCATCCGCGCAGAATGGACTAACCCCTCTACACGTAGCTGTCCATCACAACAACCTGGATGTGGTCAAGCTGCTGGTCAGCAAGGGTGGATCTCCACACAGCACGGCTAGAGTAAGACACACACACACACACACACACACACACACACACACACACACACACACACACACACTACATGCTGTACATAACATTGACCTCACATGAAGTATAAGCATGCTTATGTGAAAGATTTAGTATTCAAATGCACAAGCCTGTAAATTTAAATAGACACAGAGTGAATATTAGTAGTAGTGCTACACTGTGTTCATATAAGAAAGCTAATTTCTTGGTGCTGATATTTAGCTCGATTTTGAATACCTGTGAGAATGCTAAAATGTCATGTATTTATTTAGAGCCCTTTTACTGCAAGAAGTTTCATTTAGACAAAAGTTTTAGCAAATGTGTTTTGATAGACTTCTGTTTGGTAGCTAAAATTGTCATGGTAAAAGAGGTGAGACGGATGCAAGTACTGTATAAATCGTTTGTTAGAGAGACAGGCAGACAAATCCAAAATGTGAATCGATCTCGGAAACAGGAAACAGGCAGGGGTCAGGCAATTTGCAAATAACAAAGACTAGGTAATCCAAAGAGCATTAACAAGGAAACAGAACAATATTGAGAATGGGGAAATCAAAACACAGAACAAAAGTCTTGGTAAAGACGAATGGTTAAACATTTAAAATATACTTTGTGTGTATATATACGTAATATGAAAATCCAAAAAGTATTCTAACAGTGAAATTTATTTTGAAATCCAGAAATCCACAGATGTTAAGTCATAATACATTTCTCTCTTTTTCAGAATGGTTACACGCCACTGCACATCGCTGCTAAGCAGAACCAGCTGGAGGTGTCCAGCAGTCTGCTACAGTCTGGAGCTAATGCCAATGCAGAGTCCCTGCAAGGCATCACGCCACTCCACCTGGCTGCTCAAGAGGGACGACCCGACATGGTGGCCCTGCTCATCTCCAAACAGGCCAACGTCAACCTCGGCAACAAGGTCTCAGCAGACACTAGTCTAGTTTACCACCAAACCACAATGAAGAGTGCAAATGTTTAATCCAATTACAGATAAATCCATGTCTTGGCCTGACTGATGGTTAATATGCAGTACAATGTTAGAATAATTGGTGAATTTTGGATGTCAAAATTTCTCCTTTCAGCGTGTAAAGTGTGTGGGACTAATCTAGATTAAATTAAATCTTAAATTAACTCTTCAAATGTGTTGTCTCACCCAGATTGGTTTAGTAAAACTATGCATGTCAATCAAGCATACTCATTTTATCACATTTAAATTTGCTAGTCTTAAATTATAATTCAAACTTTGCTTGATGTCTAACGGAACAAAAGTTAGGTATCATACAAACATTTTTAATAATTACCTAAATCTTGCTTCCTGGGAAGTTGCATGCAGGCATTAACCTAAACTCACTGAGCACTTTATTAGGAACACCTGAATATCTAGTCATTCATGCAATTATCTAATCAGCTGATCATATGGCAGCAGTGCACTGCATAAATCATGCAGGTATAAGACAGCAGCTTTGGGTAAATGTTCACATCAACCATCAGAATGGGGAAAAAACGTGATCTCAGTGATTTTGACTATGGCATGATTGTTGGTGCTAGACAAGCTGGTTTGAGTATTGAGTAACTGCTGATCTCCTGGGATTTTCATGCAGAACAGTTTCTACAGTGTACTCAGAATGGTGCAATAAAGAACAAACATCCAGTGAGTGGCAGTTCTGCAGACAGAAACGTCTTGTTGATGAGAGAGGTCAACAGAGAATGGGCAGACTGGTTTGAGCTGACAGAAATGCTACAGTAACTCAGATAACTACTCTGTACAATTGTGGTGAGCAGAAAAGCATCTCAGAATGCACACCACATCGAATCTTGAGGTGGATGGGCTACAACAGCAGAAGACCATGTCGAGTTCCATTTCTGTCAGCTAAGAACACAAAGCTGAACTGCCGTGGGCACAGACTCACCAAAACTGGACAGTTGAAGACCGGGAAAAAACGTAGCCTGGTCTGATGAATCTTGATTTCTGCTGAGGCACACAGATGGTAGGGTCAGGATTTGGCTCCAAAAGCATGAATCCATGGACCCAACCTGTGTTGTATCAACAGTTCAGGCTGGTGGAGCTGGTGTAATGGTGTGGGGAAGGTTTTCTTGCCAAACTTTGGGCCCATTTATACCAATCAATCATTGCTTGAATGCCACAGATTATTTGAGTATTGTTGCTGACCACGTGCATTCCTTCATGGCCACAATTTATCCATCTTCTAATGGCTACGTCCTGCATGATAATGCACCATGTCACAAAGCAAAAGTCATGTCAAACTGGTTTCGTGTTCTTCAGTGGCCTTCCCAGTCACCAGATCTGAATCCAATAGAACACTGTTGGGATGTGGAATAACATAACCATGACATTTACTGATTCGCTGTGTTGCCGATCATTTCAGATAAATTTTTATGTACTTAGTTTTTTTTTACTCACTTATTATTATTATTATTATTATTATTATTATTATTATTTACAGTTTTATTTAAATGTTTTATTCACTAGGTGTTGGAGGCAGTATGGTATGTTTTTGGTTTGTCCGTATGTCTGTCCTAGATTCTCGTTAGTGTAGTGTCTCAAGAATGAGTGGTTGAATGTTTGTAGGATTTATTTGGAATTATGTTTGTAGGATTTATGTGGAATTATGTTTGTAGCCAGCAGAAGAACTGATTAGATTTTGGAATTGATACAAACAGGCTTAAGGTCACAGCAAGGTCAAATGCCTGAAGTAGTTTTTCTCTTTTCCTGTTTGAAGTATATTTTAAGGGTGTTTGAGGCACACACACTAGGAACAAGAAGGACTAGACTTATTGATGGTGGAGGCATCGTCGGCGATACCTTTGGCAAAGAGTTCTAGTTGTTGAAGTACATGTTTGTTCCAAGTGCCCTTAAATTGTCATCAGTATTGTATTTGGTCCATTTTAAGTTGGTCCTGGGCCCAACACGATTAGTGAAAAAGTATGTGAGGAAAAAAAGTAATAAATGTGAAATTTAGGTGTCTCTCTCTCATAGGGTGTCCAAAAGTCTAAAACTAAGAAGTGTTTTCTTTAGCTGATTATAAAAATGTGTTTTTTATTTGAGAAATTCTTGCCTAAAAACAAAGTCTGCATGAATATTCTGTTTGTTTGCAAGTTCATTTCAATGTAAGTCAATGCTCTGTTGCTGTAGCAGTAATGCAATATCTGTCTGTGTGTGTGTGTGTGTGTGTGTGTGTGTGTGTGTGTGTGTGTGTGTGTGTAGAGCGGTCTGACGCCACTGCACCTGGTGGCTCAGGAGGGGCATGTGGGCATTGCAGACATGCTGGTGAAGCAGGGCGCCTCAGTCTATGCAGCCTCAAGGGTAAACATTTACACACACACACACACACACACACACAAATCTACAATGCATTTTAAAGTGTTCCCTTCACAATCCTGTATCATTCAGCAATGACATTTGTGAGAAAGAGCCCCTGAATCAGTGCAGTGTTTAAGAAGCTCAGTGAAACTTGGAGTTGATGAACAAGCAGCAGTAGCTCAGCTTTGACCTCTGACCCTTAATGAGACACCTCTCATTCCCCTAGTGGATTCCCTCACCTCTCAATCAATGGTCTCAAAGTAGAAGCCCTGTCTGAGGCACTGTCATTTCAGCCAAAACTGACCTTCCATCTTCACTGGAGAGGCTGAGATGTGGTGGCTGATATTCCTGCTTTTTTACTCTTTCCGTGTCTCTCTCATTTGCTGAATTGTCTGTATAGCTTTTTTTCTTTTTTATATATTTATTTTATATGTTATTTATAAACCTATCTTTTACTCTCTGTCTCAGATGGGATACACACCCTTACATGTAGCATGTCACTATGGCAACATAAAGATGGTGAAGTTCCTTCTACAGCAGCAGGCACACGTTAACAGCAAGACCAGAGTAAGTCTGAACCTCCAGTCATGTGACCTCACTGAAGCACCTTATTAAACACACACTTACAGATAATCTGTCAATTTCCTAGGATATTACTTTCATCAATCTTATTCACAAGGGGCCAGTGTGTCTACAGGCTTTTATTCTAACAAACCCATTCCACTGCATTATAACTCCAGCTCTCCCAATACATTACGTCATCACTCAAACCCCTTCCGATACATTGTGTCATAACTGAAACCCCTCCCATTACATTGCATCATAACCCAAATTCCTTCCATTAATTTACATCATTATAACTCCACCCCTCCCAATACACTGTCATAAATCAAATCTGTTCCAATGCACCACATTATAACTGATACCACTCCCAGTACATTACATCATAACTCAAATCCCTTCCAATGCACTGCATTCTAACTCACACCGCTCCCAATACATTACATCATAACTCAAATCCCTTCCAATGCACTGCATTCTAACTCACACCGCTCCCAATACATTACATCATAACTCAAATCCCTTCCAATGCACTGCATTCTAACTCACACCGCTCCCAATACATTACATCATAACTCAAATCCCTTCCAATGCACTGCATTCTAACTCACAC
>CM074959.1:12090945-12104441 GCA_037577455.1 Pangasius macronema | reverse complement strand
TACATTACATCATAACTCAAATCCCTTCAAATGCACTGCATTTTAACTCATACCGCTCCCAATACATTACATACCCCTCCCAGTACATTGCATCAAAACCTCCCAACAGATTATGTAATAATGCAATTTACTTCTTACACATTACAGCAAACAGGTTACAATCCTGCTAAATAGAGACACATCTCTGTGTGTAAAATCTTGTCAGGCTACAATCTACAGTAGATTATACAATAATTTTTAAACAGAATAAACTAAGAAATTAATGTATTTAATCCATAATACTTTATCTACTACTTGGAAGCTGGACTCAAGTTTCTCTGTGTTTCTCTGTCTCTTAGGTGGGATATACACCACTCCATCAGGCAGCCCAGCAAGGCCATACAGACATTGTCACTCTCCTCCTGAAACATGGAGCCCTGCCCAATGAGATCACAGCTGTAAGGGCTTGTCTCATCGTCAGATTTGTGCTTTTCCCCCCACAATTTAGCTACTATTTTATTGCAGACATCATGCTATATGCTATATTCAAACATTGTCAGATTTTGGAAAATTCTGCTTGATCTTTTGGACTTTAGACTATAAAATATTCTAATGTTTAAATGAAAAAAAAAAAACAGCTTGAAAAGCTGTTAGATTTCAGCAAACACCAGTACTGGTGTTTGGGCTTTGATTAGCAAGTGGAGATGGTTTGAATATTTAGAGATGTGGTGTGATGCTGCTGTATGAGTTGTTTCAGAGATGGTGACATGGTGTCTAACCAGTCTGTGTGTGTTGTCTGTGGCAGAATGGAACGTCGCCCCTGGGCATCGCTAAGCGGCTGGGCTACATCTCTGTTATTGATGTACTCAAGCTGGTGACTGAGGAATCGGTGTCTGTAGTGAGTAGTTATTTGAAGTTATTTATTCCCCCAGTGACTTGCTGTGATTTTGAAAAGTCCCACATATTTCTGCTTATCTTGTCATCTTTTGTCACTTCTACTTTATTGTTTTTAAGAACTCTCTCTCTATTCTCTCTTTTCTCTCAGATCACCACTGATAAGCATCGCATGAGTTTCCCAGAGACGGTGGATGAGATCTTGGATGTCTCAGAGGATGAGGGTGAGTAAAGCTGCTGCTTTACACGGGTTTAGGCTAAAAGTATTGGGAAAGCTCCTGTGCATTTGTAACTTGTCAAGCTACAATCTACTCATGATTTAGCTAAGTTTAAGAAAAAACAACACATTTGATACAGTAGCTAACTACACCAAAGCTACTTTGTAAAAGTGAAGAATATTTTCATTTTATTATGCAGCTAATTTATTGAGCAAAATAAAATGTATGTGCTTTGTACAGGGTACCCCATAACAAAGAGATTTTGCTATTTTGCTTTTTTCTATTTGTAAACCACTCTTCAGGGGTGGAAAACTGAGAAATTATACTCAAATGAAAGTAGAGATCATGCGTCAAAATCTTACTCAATTAAAAGTGGAAGAATCCAAGCCGAAAATGAGCTTAAGTTAAAGTTTAAAAAAAGAGTAAAAAAAGTTGCTACTTGGGTATTAAAAACATTTTAACTGATGAAATTAGGTAATGACGTTTGCATGTGAAAGCAAGCTTTTATTACTTACTTAAACCTGTTATTCATTTTATTCTTATTAATAATTTTATTTCTTTTATTATTCCTAAGGTGTATATATAGTTATAGTTTTAACTGTAGCTGTGTAGCTACTTGTGAAGAAAGTAGTTCCTAGTTACAAGAAGAGTTACAGTATTTTGAAAATAGCTTCAGCTACTCCCACGCTACTGAACATGGAGGTAAGCTAGTAGTGCTGTAGTAGGAGTACTTGTAGCTAGCTTCTCCCCAATACTGGTAAAACAGTGCTTTTCCTACAGGGCCTCAGCCAAACTGATGCCTCAAAGCAGGAGTCTTCAATCTTCGGATCCTCGGGTCAGAGTGGGTGCAGTCTGATTAAACAAGTGAAATCAGGTGTGGCTCCTGCTTGGTTGGAATGAAAGCCTGCAGCCACACCGGCCCTTTCCTGATAAGATTGAAGACCCCTGATTTAAAGCCTGGGTCCCCTTTGGGCAGGGGTCTTATCCAGAAAGGGACAGAGGGGTTGCAGGCTTTCATTCCAACCAAGCAGGAGACACACTTGATTTCACTTGTTTAATCAGTTAATCTTGATCTCCAATCAACTATCAAGTGTGCCTCCTATTTGGCTGGAATGAAAGCCTACAGCCACACCGACCCTCTGTGGATAAAATTGAAGATCCCGACTTTAGAAGCACAAGGGTCTCTTATGGCAATGGGCCATAGTGTAACTGTAGGCCAATCTGTAACCAGCAGCATTTAAAAGCNCGTCTGTTGCCTGCAAAATACATTTCAAATGCAACGAAGGCATGACAATCATGGACTCCACCTGCTCTGTTGAACTAAGCATGCCTTTGTGGGTTGACTGATTGGGGAAGGGATGGAGCTGAGCAGCCTTATTCTGGCTGGACGTGGAGCTCATTTATGGGCCTTAAATATACAATGTAAACAGAAGCCTGAAATAAAGAAACTGCCTATAGTCATTGTTATTATTGGAATCAGATTTTCTAAGGTGTCTTTGAAATGATTAGAATATTACATTTCAAGAAACACTTTCTAGAAATAGAATTGTTTCACTGCATCTGGAATCTGGGCCAAATATAGCCCAGAGAAATATGTCAGTCCTGGAAAACCCGTCACTTCCAAAACTTTATATAGTAGAAAATGTCACCATGTGAAGAGTTTTCTAAAACCGCTACACATTTATGTTTAGCTACTCCAATGACAACCCCTTGGTGTAATGCTAGCTATTTATGTGTGTGCTAATGCCAATACTCAAAAGATGGAGACTTTGTAAATAGTTAATCAATTTTTTAATGATTTAACATCTGACATTTTTGTGAGGAAATTAGGGTAAGTGTGAATGGAAGGGTATTTTTTTTCAACATCCAGACCATCTCGGCAAATTGGTCCTGTATGATCATGACATGAGCACTGGACCATCTCTCATTTGCTGTCTGAGAAGACTCTGAGAAGAAGACTATTCTTAAAAATGCATTGGAATTTTATACTTAGTGTACAGTATCAGAATATTCTATGCTAATGATCTACTCTTAACCATGCTGTTTCCATCTCTTCTCCAGGAGCTGCACAGCTAACATTAGGTAGGATTGTCTAACCGTCTCTGCATTGATTGTCCAGTTGTCGGTGGTCCGTGACGTTATGTGACTGCATCTCGAGCACCCTCATTCTGTTTGGCGCTGAGTTTTAGCTGCTCTATTTTGGGATCTATCGCTCGGTGTTACAACAGTGTGGGTTCCTCATCACCATGTGGTCATGACTTTCTTTTTTCTTTGTCAGCACTAACACCTGTTTGTGGGACCATCATTCAAAATTTGCCTCTTATCTCACCATTACAGGACTGACAGTAAATCTGCTAATGAACGTATAATGCTTAATTGACTAATGGTCTTCATTTAACTCAACAGAAAGTTCCTAGGAATTGAACAGACCAAGTGGCTGTATTCCCATCCTTATGGACCTCCATGATTAAACCACTCTAGCAGGAACTAATCTCTCTTGAATGCAGTGTCTTTATCTTCTCCATGTTTTTCATTGGTTTTTTGTGTGTATGACTCCATTGCTTGTGTGCTTGTGTCTGAAAGATGGCGAGTGGTGAATGCTGGAATAACAACTGAGCTCTCCTTAAATCACGGCTCTCACTTCTCTCCACCTTTCTCGCTAGTCTTCTCATTTTTTGTCTTCTTCCTGCCCTCTTTTCCTCCACTCCTCCAGAAGATTTACGTCTGCTGTTGTGCTATTTTGTAGGTGATGAGCTATTGGGAATGGATGGCGCTCGCTACTTGAAGCTGGATGACTTGAAGGATCAAGACGATGACTTCCTTTCACCAAAGAAATCTCTACGGGAGTTTGAGAGTGGGATGGGCACAACGTAAGCTTTGAGTCAAAAAGAGCAGCTAAAAAAATAGCTTAAGATCAATCTGTGAAATCTAATATTAGTTAATCAAATATCCACATGTTAATCCATATTAATGCTAGAAATAACAAAAGTACCATCTCTACTTCCCCTTAGACCCTACTCACCTGCTATTCCCAGAATTCCATGTGTATCTCCAGAAACTGTCATGCTTGACCAGGTATTGGTTTGTATCTTGTATCTAACACTACTCCAAAATTATGAGCACCCTTAATAAAGATGGGTAAAAATATTAAGTCTTTTTTCATGTAGCCACAAATGTGGAGTTTTCTAGATGCTACAGGATCTTTGACTGGAACAGGGTTCTATGGTTAGATCAGTCAAAATTGACCTCTTTGGCAACTAACTCTCAAGGTGTAAAAAGGATGGTTATACAGAAAATAACATAATCCCTAATGTTAAGTATTGTTAAGGTGGGATTTTTGTCTGTGTGGATTTTCACATTTCCTTCGCATTCTCTGGTTTTCTTTCACTATTAAAAACCATGCAACTAGAGAGATCGGGTCTACTAGATTGCCCCTATGTCTGAATGAGTATGTGAATGTACTATATGTGAATGGCGCTGAGCAGTGGACTGGGGTGAATTCTCCTGCCTCGTCCTAATGGTGCCAGGACATTGGTGCCAAACCTTGTTTTCCCATCTTTACCCAGGGTGCCAATAATTCTGGAGCTGACTGTAATGATCATAAATGAAACTTTCTTTTTCTATTACTATATCAAAGCTTTAACCTAAATGACTGCAATATATTCTTAGACTTTATGAGGTATATGGAATTACTGTCTCAGATCAAACATTACATTGTTGTTCTGCACCAGAACAGCATCCACAGAAACTAACTACCAATTTAAACATCCAAAACAGGCACTCAAAACGTTTTGTTTATAATCTTTATCTGCTTTGTATTTGCATTTTTGCTTGTTCTGGTGGTCTGTAATGGCTCCCATTCTGCTATGTAGTGGGGATATTATGAGTACGCTACATCTTTATTGACTTTGCCATTGTAAAACACACTTCTAGAACTGTCGAGTGCACTATGTGGAATGAAGGCAGAGGTTGATGCAAATCTCAAGACCACCCATATTACTTTGAGCACAATGTAGCTGATGTAGCTACTTATAATGATAGAATCCAACAATCATTATAATTTCTGCTCTGAAAAAGTTTTTATAAATAAGTTTTAGGTGCATTTAATGTTTAGGGTGAGTAGTTGACTATAGCTAACTGACTGACTTTCAGTTTTTAAAATATGCATTTACAAGAATAAAAAATATAGATCATAAATGGTAGGTGTGTGCCGCTTGAGAAAGTACATGTCGGCATTACCAGTTGCTTGCTTTTTTTACTCCTTCACAGAGTATGAGTCATGGGTCAAAAAAAGAGTGGACACTGGCAGAAAATGTTCATTTTCAGACTGGATGTTCAGACTGATCCAGGTCTACTTGTCCACTTGTACTCGGTTTCTTTATTGCTGTGTATGTGATGCATGTTGTGTTGTGTCTCTGCAGCACACCCCTATCCCTTTGCCTAAGGAGTATGATGAGGACTCTCTTATCCCCAGTAGTCCTGCCACAGAAACCTCAGACAACGTTAGCCCAGTGGCCAGCCCCATCCACACTGGGTCAGTGGATACATGCTACATTACTGGAGCATACGTTTAACAACGTCAATTGCTATATGTTGTTCAGTGGTATAAAAGGTAGACCAGTTTGTTCATTGGTTGATTGATTGTTGGTTGACAGGTTTCTGGTGAGTTTTATGGTAGATGCAAGAGGCGGGTCTATGCGTGGCAGCAGACACAATGGCCTCCGGGTGATCATACCCCCTCGGACTTGTGCTGCCCCTACACGCATCACCTGTCGTCTGGTCAAGCCACAAAAACTCACGACCCCTCCTCCCCTGGTGGAGGGAGAAGGCCTTGCCTCCCGCATCATCTCCCTGGGGCCCTCCAGCATGCAGTTCCTGGGGTGAGCCTGACCTTCATAAGAATTAAAGCTATTTCTTAGCAAGTATGAAAGATGTAATAAAATGTATATGTAAATGTAATAAAAAATAATCAAAATTGCTACATATATGCAAATGTTTGGCACAATATGCATAGGTGCATTGCTTAGGATTCTGCATTTCAGGCCAGTGATTGTGGAGATCCCTCACTTCGCTTCACTGGGAAGGGGCGATCGAGAATTGGTAGTGCTGCGCAGTGAGAATGGTTCAGTCTGGAAAGAGCACCGTTGCCGCTATGGTGATGATGTCCTGGAGACTGTGCTGAATGGCATGGATGAAGGTAAGACTCACTCATTATTTATGCATCCCCACTGCAGCCTTGTTCATCTAACTCCCTAAAGAATATTTAAGTGTGTTTTGCCAGGATAATCTATGAAGGTTGTACACAGACCCCTACATAACAAAGGGTTTCTGTAAGAACAATTCCAAGTAGAAAGAATGCCAGAGAAACATTGAGTGTAGTGCATCACTTGTATCAGTGCAGACCTTATGTCCTGATTTTCTTGCTCAGATCTGGAGAGTCAGGAGGAGCTGGAGAAGAAAAGAATCCGCAGAATCATCTCCACCGACTTTCCCCTTTATTTTGCGGTGGTGTCACGTGTACAGCAAGAGAGTGATTTGATTGGTCCAGAGGGTGGACAGCTGATCAGTAAGCTAGTGCCCCAGGTTCAGGCCATCTTCCCTGAGACGGCAGTCACCAAACGAGTGCGACTGGGCCTGCAGGTGAGATGAAAAGATTCTTTGGATTGGTCGCTCAGCAAGGGTTCTTATGATAAGTGTTCATAACGTCTTGAAGGGATTCTACTTTAAAGCTTCTTTTGAAAGGAAGAAACCATTCAGGAATGAGATTTACCATTTTTGTTTAAGAGTGTATTGGTGAATTACAGTCAGTCTAGTACCCTGATGGCATCTTTGGTTTGTTCCTCTGGGCAAGCCCTTACAAATTCCATGTAGAAACTTAAAATGGTTTACACTCAAGTGAATTACACTCAACAGATAGCTAAGAAACCATTAAAGAACCATTCAAAAAACCTTTGAGGAACCCTCAAGACAATGGTCTGGAGCAAGGCAACTTGAGTGAAGGCAGCCATGCCCAATCCTGCCCTGCCTCAACCCTGCCATGCATCAGAAAATTTCACATTGATACAGCAAAATGCTCTCTAATTGTTATTTAAAGGAAAACTTTAACCTGACACATTGAATATATTTATAATGAACTGTTTGTGATGTGTTTTGTGATTCTGGTGCTAATTTGTTGGTTGGTGCTGTATTTTTGTTATTCCTGTGAGACGTTAGCAGCTGTGTGCCACATGGATATCACAGGTGGATGTTGTTATTGTTAGTGCAGATACAATGGTGTTAAATATTAGAAAAAAAATCAACAATCTCAAACACAAGGGATACTGGTCAAGTTTCTTGGTTAGTTCCTAAAAATAAACGAGCAAGAGTTTCTTTTCTCGCTTATTGTTTTCCAACGATATTCAGTGTCATAATGAGAAATCCAAAGTAGAAGTAGTGGAGACAGTAAATGCTCAACTCGGAGTCACTGAATGCAGTGTAGCGAAACGTACGCAGTTGTGCTGATTTAGCTAGTTAGCAGTTTACAAGATGATGAACATGCTTGCATTGATGAAAGTTGAAGCTTTGGATGCTGATCTGTCTGAACAGAGTGTACATATGAGGAGCTGACAGAACTGGATGTACTAAAATGCTAAAGCACTGCTGCATCACTCTGTTTAGGTAGAGATGAAGCGAAGGCTAAATCACATTGCCCCACACTGCAGGTAGTTGACCTGCATTGTTATTGCTAACCAAAGTGAAAACAGACCAACACGTAGATGAAAGAAGTTTAAAACTAACAAAAGGGAATCATTTTTATTACAAAATAAATCTTGGACAAATTTGAACTCCACATGTGGTTATAAAGATTACTATGCTGGTCTTTCAGGGTGGATTTTTCATGCAAGTGTGCTGACCTTTTAGTTTGTGGCCTTTCAGCTGGGTGTAGAGAGGGTTCTGGGGGACTACTGCTTCGCATCAATCACAATGTGTGTCTTTGTGTATTCATTCATCTCTGTTTTCTCCATTCTGCATTTTGTGCTGAAAAGTTTAATAAGCCTAGTTGGTCTTTTAATTTGCTTTGTTCAGTTCCATTGATGTAATAATATGTTTGCTTGCATAATCGTTTCCTGTTCGCTTCCTCCATTAAGCAGTTTGGCTGTTTGCTGCTGTCAAAACATGATGCAAATAAATGATAGTGAGGAAGGAATACAGAATACATGTGAATATACAGTATGTGAATGCAGTGAAGGAATATATGTGTTTAACTAAATCTTTTTTTGTGTATTGAATATTACATTTCTCAGCTTGAGTATTTACTGTCTTTCATCCGGAACATTAAACTGGAAGTCTGTACTTCTTTTGCTCATTATAAGCTATGATTTTTCAGGTGAACGTGGAACATGGTGGAAAGGTTCTTCATCTCATGTTGTACACTTTTAACACAGAAACTTTGCGTTTATTTATCCAACATAATCCAATATAAAAATGCATTCCTAAAGTCAAATACATTATACAACTAAACATAGTTTATAATATACTGAACTTGACATTTTATCTTATCTTGATTCTCATTTTACGCAAAGGATACAAAATCACATTCTCTCTGTTTTCATTTGCACCAAGGTGCCTTTCATATGATCTGATCATTTCTCATCTCCTTCCTACTCCTCCTCTCCTCTCTTTTTTCTCATCACTTCTTCTCATTTTTCTCTCCTCTCTTCTCCTTTACAGGCTCAGCCCATCCCAGACGAGTTGCTGACTCGGCACTTAGGGAACCAGGCCACGTTCAGCCCTGTGGTGACGGTGGAGCCGCGCAGACGCAAGTTCCATCGGCCCATCGGCCTGCGCATCCCCCTGCCCCCCTCCTGGAGGGAAAGTCCACGCGATGCTGGTGAAGGGGACACCACCAGCCTGCGCCTCCTCTGCAGCGTCATTGGTACAGTCTGGTTTTTGACATATGTTCCTATGTTTTGCTCTCTGTTAAAAGGATTTGCGGATGTATGAAAGGAAGATTAGCTTGTATCCCAGTGTGTATCAGCCTTAGCCAGTGTTGATGTGCTCACCCTGCCAAGGCTTTGGATGAGGCTGAAACAGACTGCCATCCAGCCTGGAAAAGGGTGCAGGGATAAAGATAGCCTGCACACGGTGATTCCAGATGGTGCTGGTTGTGAAACGAAGGACACAAAATGCTCACACTTTCTGAAAAAGCTGTGAACCCCTCCTGCAGGTGGTACGGCCCCAGCTCAGTGGGAGGACATCACTGGCACCACCAAACTCATGTACTCCAACAGTTGTGCCAACTTCACCACCAATGTGTCAGCAAGGTAAGATTCACTTCAAAACACTGACACTAGATCAACTATGCATTTTGCAGCAAACACAACCAGTCTATAGATATAAATTTTGGAGACTTCAATAGCTGACAGAAGGCATTGAACTAAAGCCAGACCTGCCAACCATGAAGAGGAATAATGTGTAGACCTGCTGAGGGCAAATTAAAAACACTACATTTTCTATATAATTGTTTTTCAGAGAGTTCAAAAGACCTATGGCGCTGTCAATCATTCCAGATACATATACCAGTTAGCTCTTCTGCTATTTTTATTAAGAAGAAGAATCTTTTGTTTATAAAATTCTGTGCTTATTGTTATATTTGTATAGAAGTAGACAAAATGGGGCTGAGCGTTCTGAAAGCTCGGAGCTCCTTAACCTCTTGTCTCCACTCCGCTGCAGGTTCTGGCTGGCCGACTGTCCTCGGACAGCAGAGGCCGTGACCTTTGCCAACCTGCTGTACCGTGAGCTGACGGCTGTGCCCTACATGGCTAAGTTTGTGGTGTTTGCTAAAATGAATGAAGCGCGTGAGGGCCGCCTGCGCTGCTATTGCATGACCGACGACAAAATGGACAAAACCCTGGAGCTGCATGAGAACTTCACTGAGGTGGCACGTAGCCGAGACATAGAGGTCAGCTCAATGTGGGATTAGAAAAGTGCTTAGGGCTTTTGCCATATTTATAATACACATGGCCTATTTACTGACTAGTACTTACCTTCTGCCATGCTTTTTGGTGTAGAGGAGAAAATGTGCCACATTGAACTACAGTCATTATATAGAACAATGTAGCGTGTAGTTTTCATGAGTGACATACATAAAACATGACATAATCAAAAGCAAGACCCACACACTATGTGGATATGTTTGATTTTTTTCTCTATAAAAGCACACCTCTAAGTGTTTTATTCCTTACACACGAAATAGGACAGAAAAACTAAAATCTTACTCCATTCTCTTTAATAAAGTGCCCTAACTAGGTACAGTGAAATGTACAGTACAGTGTACAGTGAAAACAGTCCTAGAGCCAGAGTGCATAGTCCTAGTGCATAGACTAACAACACTGATTTTCTTTCTTTAAGATATGTTTCAAACCACTTTAGGAGAATGAATATATTTTATTGTGGCACAGATATCACTTTGTATGTTGCTATATAAACAGATCTTTTTTGTATAATGGGTGTCAAATGCTAATATAATAAATGGCTATGTAATTCCAGGATGAATTATATGAATCATACTTGTCTGTTGCCAGTATTTATAGTGTGTTTATATATATTAAATGGGTGACTCACACTTCGTCACTGACTCACACTTGCTCATGCTACACTCTCTTTGCTTTTTTTTTTATTTCTGTTTCTCTTACTACAGGTAATGGAGGGGATGCCGCTGCACTTGGAATGCTCCGGAAACCTTGTGCCAGTGAGGAAGGCCACGCAGCAGCCGCGCACATTCAGCTTTCAGGCCTTCAGAGACAACAGACTGCCCGTCTCGGTGAAGGTCCGTTTTTCTGTCTCTGTCCGTGTCAGAAAGGTCTTTAATGTATCCCAGCAGCATATCTTGTGTCTGTTATGAATGAATTATCTTTTTCATTCAATTTGTGTGCACACTTTTATTTCTTATCTCTTACAACCATCTACTATCGTGACCCTGTTCATCCACCAGCCTTATCCTTCTTTCCAGCTTCATTCTCTGTGACATTCCTTTGTCCATTTCTGTCCGTTATTGTGGCTTCTTGTGGTACTTTCAGTGACCATGGTGTAGCTGTAAACGTTGTCTTGCCTTGCCTGCTTGCCTACCTTTCTGCCTGCTTGTCGGTATGTCTGTCTTACTGTCTCTCTCTTTCTTTCTCACGGTTACTCTCTTACTGTCTGATCACACAGACGACAAGGTAAATGTGAAGGTAAATCTCTCTCTCTCTCGCCTGCCTATGGACTGCTTCCATCCCTTCCCCGTCCCCTGTCCCCCGTCTACCTGTATGAATCATCCCCGTGCGGCTGACCTGTCTAATGCCTTTTACTCTCTCTCTCTCTCTCTCTCTCTCTCTCTCTCTCTCTCTCCATTTCTGTCACATTCTTTCACTCTTTTGTCATCTCGGACATCTCTTCCCTCCCTTTTTGGGTGTCTGGCTCTCTCTCTCTCCATCTATTCCTCTCCCTGTTCTCTTGTCTCGGCTTCTCAGGTCAGAGACAGCAACAAGGAAGCTACGGGGTTCCTGTCTTTCCTCCGCAAGTCCACCAAATATGAGGATGCACAGCATGTGCTGTGTAACCTCAACATCACCATGCCTCCTTGTGTTAAGGTACTGTTTCTTTGATTACGGTTCTTTTCCACAAATGACCCTATCATAAGTGTATTCCCATGAAAAGGCAGCATTTTTGGGGCAGTATTTGCTCCCTTGTTGTTCTCTGAGTTTCTTATTTTGTCCAAATTTATGGGCAGCATTGGAGGTATTCTTCTCGGAAAAAGCAATCCCCAAGACCTCCTATAACCCTGTAATCAAACAGCTGCTCCAAACATCGTTATGGTTATGGCTATGGTTAGTAAGTATTATGTTATACTAGTAATACTAGGTATTGCTAGGTGGTTAAAAGTAAAAAGGTAAAAGTCTTATAGCTAATACCTGTAAATTGCAAGCAGTCAAATCATGGTGAAAATTAAGGAGCTAACACACTTGCCTGCACAGTTTATATGGGTGGCTTTAGCCCCAGAAAAAAGCTGGTGCTATTTTGGGATCCATCCAAGCCAAAACCTAGGAGGAGTCTCTCACACACTTAACTTATCTGTGACAGATTCACTTACTGAAATCCTCTATTACTCCTAAGGCTACTCCTGCCAACATTTATGATTTAGGCACAGAGTTTATGATTATTGACCCATTGTTTTGTGTTAGGAGACACCTGAAAACTACTCTTTTCTGTTTCACAGCTAAAGCAACTGTGAATAAGATTCATCAGCTGGGACATGAAAGACTCTCATTAGCTTTTAGTAGTGGTTATATTTGCTTCACAGTGAATTTATGTAGGTGAAATTCAACCTGTGAATTCATGAGCCTCAGTCTGGTCAGTAAAAATAAATGGACAGCAACTTTTGGCTGTTTTCTTAGTGCTGCTTTGGCACATATCTGAAAAAAATAAAAATAGGAAATGTTACCTATATTCTCTCCAAAATAAACCAACCATCCAACCATCAGGATTTGCCTAATTTTGAATTGCCAGCAAGTTAAATATCATGGCCAAAGTCTGGCATTAGTTAATCAGTTTGTCTAAGCGCTGCCAAAAAAAGGTCGAAATAGATTTGACTAAATTAACTGCATGTAAAAAGGTAGCAATGTGCTTTATTTATGAAGAGCAAAAGTATTTTGCATTTCATTATTGACAAACAGAATTACAGGGTGGATTGTGTGTCACCATTTAATAACTTTAATTATTGTATTCTTAATATTATTTTGAATGTATTTTTTAATTATTAAGTAACTTATATTCCTATTTGGACAGCCAAGTTAATTGACATGTTTGACTTGATCTGATTCTCAATTGTACAAAATAAATCAGTTCAATATCAGATCAATAGTAAATATCTTTGACTTCGCATTGCAGACATGCACTTACGTGTATGTACTTTATGTCTAAAATAAGCTTATACACTCACCTTTGAACTAATTGAACACTACAGTGATATCCATCATAAAATATAATCTTCATTTAATTTAGCTGAGAGATTAAACATATTAACCCAGAAGTCCTACAGGTATGGAATCCCTATTGCTTTAAAGCATTGCTGCATCTCAGTTCTTCAAGTGAGAAAGAGAGATGCAACTTATTCTTTGAGAAACTAAAATTATAAGGCTAACTAGAAAGCTCTGTATATAAAATATATTTTGTCTTGCTTCCTGGTGTATTGCTTGCTGCATTGCATTGTATATATTTTTTTAATCTTTTGGTTTTAACTGGTCACGTGTTTTCGTAGACTTGGAGAAAGCGTATGACAGGGTGCCAAGAGAAGAGCTGTGGTACTGTATAAGGAAGTCAGGAGTAGCAGAGAAGTATGTCAGAGTGGTGCAGGACATGTATGAGAGGAGCAGGACAGTGGTGAGG
>CM074959.1:12052055-12090845 GCA_037577455.1 Pangasius macronema | reverse complement strand
GGAGATGAAGCTAGTGGGTGCAAGTGTTGAGGATGCAGAAGATAGGGATAGGTGGAGAGCGATGATTCGCTGTGGCAGCCCCTGAAGGGAAAAGCCGAAAGAAGAAGAAGGTTTTGACTGGTTACATAGGTGGTGTAGTGGCTAGTGTTGTCTCCTCACAGCCCCATACATTTGCAAACTATTTTGCCCTGATGGAGTTCACAGCTGAAACCCTGAGTACAGCTTCGAGATGAGCATCACTAAGCCTGGACCTGAACTCGCATTTATTGAAGTTCATAGTTGAGAAAAATTTCTCACACAGATATGTGCTTCCAAAAAGGCGACCTTCAACATACAGTCCTTCATAAACTGCCCTTCACTGAATGGCTTTCCTGCTTTCGTGATCATCTCACTCACCACAGAGCTCTCTTCAGCTGGAGCATCAGCATCCTTTCTGGCTTTGTGAAAGGCTCATTTTTTTTCACTCGTCTTCCTTCTCATATTGCTCTCCATGTTTAGTCGAGTAACGTGACGCTTGAGACACTATTGTATTCTTTTAGAACGGCAACTTTTTCTTTGCATATCAGACAGGAGGCATTTCCATTAAACTCCACAAAAAAATACTGCAGTGTCCATCCTTCCTGAACTGTGTTTTGTTTCTAGTACATCTTGAATGGATAGTTTAAATTGCTATGATACAACTACAAATAATAATAAGTTAAAAATAATAATAATTTTGCGGGCCTGATTGCATTATTTTTTTTTACGTCAGTTGCGGGCCGGAGGGAGGGGGTGCTGTAAATGGCCTGCAGGTGGGCTAAGGGTTTCCTCTGAGTTATCTGTTTTCCTCCCACCTCCCAAAAAAACATGGCGCTTGTTACGATAAATGGCCCCTTCATGTGAATGAGTGTGTGAATGGGTGTGTGCATGGTGCCCAGTGATGGACTGGTGTTCCATTCAAGCTGTATATTCCTGCATCATGCCCAAATTTCCACCATGAGTCCACCATAACCCTGACTGGCATAAAACACCAACTGAAGACGAAAGAATAAATTGTCATGTATTTTTTTTTGCTTTGAAAAAGGTGCATTTTATTGACTCTAGTTGTGGCATCACATTGAATTGACGTTTTCTGTGGCTGACGTGGAACTTATGTCTTTTCTTGTGACCACTCTAGTGATGGTTATAATACTGGTAAACTTTGAGAACTGGTATTTTCAAATAGTTTCTACCACTGTTGAGCAAAACTACTGACTATATACATATATTTTCCATAAAACATTACTTGCCACAAAACTGCTGAGTGATAGTTTCTGTCGAACAAAGGTGCACAGAGAAACATTTGAAAGACATTTTTAAAACTCCAGTTGTCTTCTCATTATTTTCCTCCATGACAGATCCTGGAGTTATTTCTAGCAACAACAAGCTCGAAGTGTCAGACAAATAGGATTCATGTCTCAGCAGGACAGATAAAAGCAGGTAACCTGTATTTTGTGCTCTGTATAATTCAGGTGGCAGGTGGTGAAGAGCGCAGAAGGACTCTGACGCCACTGGCCCTGAGGGAGAGGTACAGCGCCCTGAGCGAGTCGGGCCTGGGTAAGACACAGCGCCCCCATGCTGCGGGAGGACACGGGCACGCTCTCTGAATGCCGTATCCCCTGCTTTCTCTGGCTCCTTCTGAACTCATGCATGGCTCTGACTGAGCTCTGGATGCCAAGCCCTGTCCTCGACACCTCGCTCTGCCATGCAGGGCCGATCGTAATCAATCAGAGGTAGCTCCGTGGGGTCAGGGCTTCCCTGCGTCCACCCAGAGAATGAGCAGTAATGTAGTGCATGCTGCTGAATCTGATATGGTCCAAGTGCAGAATTCCTAATTAGCATGGCAAGAGAATGAGCAAGGGGAGAGGGCTGCTACGATGCCCGCTGTAAAGAAGCTGAAGCTGAACAGCTGTATGACAGACTTGAAGGGTGTAGGTGGATGGATTGGGGTGGGGGTGAGGACCCTTTACAGGACAGGCTATATAATACCAGGTTAAAGCAGAGGAAGACATTGCAAGTCTTTACAAGTCATGTTTGGGTAAGTAGAGATTATCTAGCACTCTTTGAACCATTTAAAAAAATTTACCTTTTTTAACGGATCACGTTCTGGAAATCCATCCTCTGTGCTTTTAAGTGAGTAAAGCCGGTTTTACATTGAACAACTTTTTTGGGCCAATTTTGCTGTTGCAGACAAAAATCACACATCGTAAAACAATTCTTTGATCGTGAGATTGGCAGTGTTAGAATGTATAACGAGAAGCGATCGCAGAGGAATTTTTAAATTAAAATCTCAGAGTGTGAGCTTTGCTATGACACTTGTATAAAAGCCACCAAAAGGATGACGGCATAGGATGTCAAACTCATGGGACAGCCACAAATACGGTAGTGGTGATGGCAAAATATTAACGAAATATGTTAATGGACAGAAAAATATCCTTATTACCTTAAGGTCACTTTGAAAAATGTTTGCGTTTATGAGAGCCCACATTCAGCATGAATCCAGATCACGCTGCTGACGTAAGCAGAACGTAGTAAATTTCTTTAATTGTGGATCTATTATTAGGGGATCTTCATTGTACACTATATGCCCAAAAGTATGGGGACACCTGACCAATCACACCTATATGCGCTTGCTGAAAATCCCATTCCAGATCTAGTCCCCTTTTGCTGTTATAATAACCTCTACTCTTCCGGGAAGGCTTTCCACTGTATTTTGGAACATAGCTGTGGGGATTCAGCCTCAAGAGCATTAGTGAAGTCAGCCACTTATGTCAGGTGAGAAGGCCTGGCTAGTGACTAATTCAATTAACCTCCACTCTTCCGGGAAGGCTTTCCACTGTATTTTGGAACATAGCTGTGGGGATTCAGCCTCAAGAGCGTTAGTGAAGTCAGCCTCTTATGTCAGGTGAGAAGGCCTGGCTAGTGACTAATTCAACCCAAAGGTGCTCAGCGGGATTGAGGTCAGGGCTCTGTGCATGCCCCTCGAGTTCTTCCACTCCAACCTTGCCAAACCATGTCAAAAATCTTGTCTTCAGGAATCAGGGGCAATGTGGTACAGGTTTGGGCCTCTTAGTTCCAGTGAAGGGAAATCTTAATGCTACAGCATACAAAAAGATTGTAGACAATTGTGTGCTTAAAACTTTGTGGCAGCAGTTCGGGGAAGACCCACATATGGATGTGATGGTCACAAGGTGCCCACATGCTTTAGGCCATATACTATATAATCTGACATGAAGAAACATGTTATCTCACAGTCTGTTATAGAATTCAGCCAAGAATTTATTGGGATGTCCTATAATCTTATATCTCATAATGTGACAAGTAGTAATCTCAAAAGACAGCTAAAATTTCACAGTGTAAAACCGGCTTAACAGATGCCCCGTAGTCTCTTACTTAGTAAGGGTGGAGCTTAAGTTGAATTTGATCAGATTCTTTTCTCTTCTTCAGCTCAACATATTGGTTAGCACAGTTGTATTTACACAATACCATATTTTAGCAGCATAACTAAAATAGCTAGCTGCCTAAATGCAATAAAGACTAACCTTATCCAGCTACCCATTTTTTGTACCTACTTGTTTTGTAGCTATCCAGTTCTACCAGCTAAGCAGTTTTTAATCCAGGCATTTTACATCCAGCAACTAAACTATGTCTGGATATAAAATGTCTTCCCTCTTCTTATATAGTGCACTACATATGACCTAACCACTTTTTAACACCCTTTGTATTGCATATATGAAAATGGGAGCCATTTCAGATTAACCACAGTTTACTGTATAAGTAAAACCAATAGACAATTTTACAATTCTGTATGATGCTATCACAGAATAAAAGGTCCAAAGACTTTAAAGCTTTCGCTATTTATTTAGCTTTCACTGATTTGTCACGTCACTACAAAAAAGGTTAAAAACTTTTGTTGCGAAATTCAGAATTTTGAATTGCAGTCAAAATCACCTTCAACCTGTCTAATTGTAATATAACCCAGTGCTGTTACTATATTTTATGTATATCAGTGTATAATTTCATGCAATTTTGTTTTTAAATAGAATACTTAGTCGCTAATGAACAAGATAGGAAGTATGCAAAATAAAAAAAAAATGCTAGTAAAAACATTATAAATTTAACTCAATAAATAACTTAAGCTCTGCCCTTGTTACTCAGGAATTCCTATTATTCGGGAAAATCAGAACGTGCCGTGTGTAACTCAGGTTCACAGTTTGTAGGCTACAATTTAAAAACTTCATGTGTACATTAAATTAAGGTTATAAATATGCATACGTTATATGTGGTATATACACTATATGCATTATATATGATATGTAATAATAACAATTATACCCTGATCAAGTTAAAGCAATTCATGAAGATGAATGAATCAATCAATTTGTCATGTATAATTAATTGTATATGTATATGTGTATAATTGTATATGTGAATAACAATTTAAGTATTTTAATTATTGTGTAGTATTATAATTAGCATAAATTTAAATAAATGTTATAAATTAACATTTGTCTTTTTTGGTCTCAGCTGCTGTGAATGCCTTCGAAAGGAGAGAGCTGAAGATCACACTGATCGCTGAGCAACTGGGTTTAAGCTGGACTGGTACGGGTTTGAGTGTGTGTGTGTGTGTGTGTGTGTGTGTGTGTGTGTGTTTCTCTCTCACTCTCTCTCTATCACTGTTTTGCTCATCTCCTCTCTTTGTGTTCTCTTTGTGCTTCTGTAGAACTGGCCAGAGAGCTGCAGTTTGGTGTTGATGACATTAACAGGATACGAGTAGAGAATCCCAACTCCCTCCTGGACCAGAGTACAGCTCTGCTCAACCTGTGGACCTGCCGAGACGGCAAAAGAGCCCAGGGTGAGCATCTCTCATTATACTGCTCATCTCCCTGTTTATCTACCCTGTAACACCTGAGCCTCAGCCTAAAAGTGGCCACATTGGTATATCTTTATATTTCTTACTGTAGGCTGGTAATATATGATGCTTTTATGAAGTGATATATGTCAAACGTTTGACTTAATATCTCATATGTTTTGCTTTATATCTCAACATCTTGCAATGTTTTTTTTTCTCAAAATAAAAAAAACAACAAAATAATAGAACACAACAGAACAGATTTTGGACTATTATCTCTAAAATCTTTTTTATATTGCCTGAAAGTGTTTTATCAACTACAATTTTTAAACTTATGCCCAGTTTTTGACTTTTCATCTCAAAGTAATGACGCTGTTTCAAAATATTGAAATCAAAATGAAAATTTTGACCTATGTCAAAATGATTTATTGTATTGTATGATGTATTTTAGTGTGTATGCTCAGGGGTTAGTACAGATCCTGATGTACAGAATTATTGTTGCATTATTTTCCTCATCCTCTTTACTACCTCTCTGAACGCTAACACATACTACAGGATTCTGTATGCGTAACCTGCTTGACTTATGTTTTCAGCAGTGGAGAACTTGTATGGGGCGCTGAAGAACATCGATCGGTTGGACATTGTGAAGTCCCTGGAGGATCCAGTGCCACAGGCAATACCCGAGGCGGGAGAGGAGGGGGCCTGCAGGCTGGCCGATCGCGACTCCACCCTGCTCTCTCCCAGTGTCGTTAATGGTAAGAACAGGCTGCGCAGTGAGCTGATTCCTCACCACAGTGCTTTATACTCAGTACAGTGGTCCATGGCTTTACTCCTTAACCAAAAGTGCATGTGTTGGGTCAGAATCTGCATGGGCACTCTAGTCCCCAAGCACTAGGGGGCACTTTCACACCTATTAGTCTGTTTGCAGGGTCTGAATCTGAGAAATTAATAAATTTGGTTCATCTGCTCGTTGGGTTGGCTTGGTTTCACACTCCATATAATTAAAGGAAGCAAAAAAACAAACAAAAATATATATCTGAGGTGCATGTAGAACTGAAAACGTCCTCGAAAAACTTGTTCATTTGTTGGATATGGCAAAAGAAAAAGTTAAGCCAACCTTTTCTAAATGCAAAAATCACCCGAGCACTGAGGACACAGAAACTGAGCTAAATAAATGATTAGATAATTGTATAAATAACTAGTTTTAAACATCTTATGTATTACACCAAGTGTTTATTTTCTCTTTTACTTTGGGTCCGCCTTTTGGCACAGTTTGCGCCTCGTGGATCAGTTTAGCAGCTATTAAAAAAAAACTGCTTCAACTCAAAACACAGCATATTTCGTTCACTTCCTGCAGTAGGGTCAATTTAGAATCAAATCGCTTTCTCATTAGAGTTCACTTGCAAGTGACCGAGACCACCTCGCTCAGATGCTCTTGGACCCGAGTGTGGATGCTGTGCTCTCACCTGCCTAAAGACTCAAACTGAGAGGGAGAACACACGGGAGCTTGATTCAAACAGAATAAACACTTAACATGTGAAAGCATCCGCAATGTTATGAACAAATTAGTGACATGAAGGAGATGGTCTTTGCACCTTCTTTTCAGACTTGCAGAATTCTGGACTGACTGATTCCAGCATGAGCACATAGAGTTATAAGGGTTAGCTGTGTTCCTTCACAGCATTTGGCAGACACCCTTATACAGAAGGAATAACATTTATCTCATTTTATACAACTGAGCAGTTGAGAGTTATGAGCTTTGCCCAAAGGCCCAGCTGTGGCAGCTTGGCAGTGCTGGGATTTGAAATCATGTCCTTCTGATTGGTAGGCCAACATTTTAACCACTGAGCTACTGCTGCCCAGTGGGTCATCAAAAGGAGCCTGTCACTGACTGACTGAATGTCTATAATGGCATCTCAGCTCTGCCCCAGTACCAAAAGTAGTGTCTAGCTGCAGCCTCATGGGCCAACAGGTTGAGTAGGAGAATCTCAGGCTTGCTCTGTGTTACTCAGAATAAACCACGACCATAAATCATATGTTGTCTGCAAATATGTTCTTTAATTTCCTCCGAATGTCCTAAAACCTCAGCTAATATAATATAGTATAGTAAAAGACAGGCTACAGTAACACCTACAAAGTGACCTATATGGTATCTGGACCTGATAAACAGGCACTTCAGTGTACATTATACCCAAATAGTAAGTATTTCTACTGCACATATGATGATGAGGCAGGCCGCTCTCTCGTTCTCTCACTCTTTCTCTTTCTATGTTTCTACTGACATGTCATCTGCAGCCCAGCCGCCCTACTTTTCCTCCTCACAGCTCTCCTCTACGACCTCTGACCTCATAACAACCTCATGCTGACCTCCTCTGGGCCTCCTCCTTCCTCTCATCTCAGTTTTGCTTTCCTCTCTTGGTCCTGTGTTGTGGAAAATAAGGGGGCCTTTTTTCCTCCTCCGTGCGCATGTGCATGCTGCTTGAACCAACTCGTGTTATGTCGCCGGGAAACACCACTACAAATAAAAATGTTTTGTTCTTGTTGGCTTTTTTTTGTTTTCTGTAACCAACCTGTGTAGGCTCTGCATGGCATGCTTTCTATGTATGAGGTTCTCTTCATGTATAGTGACTTTGTCAAATGTCTGATTATAAAAAGTATTAACGATCAGTGAACACTTTGCCGTGATTCATATGAGCGGCGCACATAACGATCTCCAAAAATGCCTCTCTGTGTGACCAGGTCATGATGCAGAAGCGTTTTGAGAACATTATGTGCAAAATGATGTGTTTTGACATTGTGTGTGTGTGTGTGTGTGTGTGTGTGTGTGTGTGTCCATGCTTTAGAAAGCAGGGTAGCAAAGCTGATATTGATGGTTGTACTAACATGGTCACTGAATGAAACCACATAAAACCTGTCTAGTTAGAAATCTAGAGTGCAAACTGAAGCTACTATCACAAGGATGTTTTGGTGTCCATTAGAAAATTTAATAATTTCTGTTGCTTTATTTAAATAGATTCATACTTCAATAAATCCTTCACATTCATTTTTGTGCATACACAACAGCTAAATAAAGAACGTTGTTAAAACATTTATAGAAAATAAAATAAATTATGTCAGTGTATCATTTAATCACGTTTATTCTTTTGGATCTGCAATTACTCTGGTAAATGAAAAAAAAAAGAAAATGTTCAGAACATTTTCAGAGCAGGGCTCTGGATGAGAGTGACAAGTGAAACCGTACCCTAGACCAGGATTGACTCTTTGTCTGACCAGGGACAGTTTAACATTGCCAAAAACATTAGATGTGCCACTAGGGGGCAACCACTGACAGTCATATCCTGGAGTCGTAAGCAGTTAAAATGTGCCGCTTGGTCTGTATTGGTCTTTATTGTGTAGTTTATATGAAAATAATTAAGACAATTATTAAATATATTGGTTACCTACAGATACCAAAATGTTTTTGTTAAAGCAGCTTGATACAAATACAGAGACATGTTAATACAGCCCTGTTTGTGTGTGTGTGTGTGTGTGTGTGTGTGTGTGTGTGTGTGTGGGTGGCTGGGTGTGGTGTGTGTCTTTTAACCCCATAATGTTGTTGTGTTTGTATGTGTTTCTATATTTAAAGACCACTAATTTGACTGAGTGCATTCTGTAATGAGTCTCACAAGCACACTAATGCTTTAAACCTCATATTGTAGTGTGTGTTATTGTGTGATGGTATGTTTTAGTGTCTAATGGTGTATGTTAGTGTGTAGGGGTGTGTGTGTTAGTGTGTGTTAAAGTGTCGTGGTGCGAGTTACTGGAGTATTTGACGTAGGTTCTTGTGCCTCACACCATGCAGTGCTTCTTGCTCACCTGTCTGTTGTCATAACAGGAGGGACATTGAAGGTCTCTGGAAAGAATCTCACACTCTTCCTCCTCATCCTCATACATCCGTTTCTGTTATTTCGTTTCTCCTTATTTATTTCTTTAGTACTAATATTCAGTGTTTGAATACAGAGAGGTATTCACCCCATTGTCCATTTCCACATTGTGTAATGTTACAACCTGGAACTGAATTGGACTCAATTGGGATTTTTAGCATTTGATTTACACAAGAAGTTCCATTCTTGGTTGCAACCCCACCTCCCCTGGGTCAGTACTTGATAGAACCAACTTTAGGTGCAATTACAACAGCCTGTTTTTACTGATCTTTCTTAGCAAAAATGCTCAACATATGTCATGTTGGATGGAGACTGTAGGTGGACAGCAATTTTTAAGTCTTGCCACAGATTCTCAACTGGATTGAGATCTGGGTTTTGACTGGGCCATTCTAACACATTCGAATTCCTGGATTTGAACAAGTTCAGTGTAGCTTTGGCAGCATGCCTAGGGTTTTTTTCCTGTTGGAAAGTGAAGAGAGGCCTCTGCCCCAGTCTCAAGTCTCTTGCAAACTAGAACAGGGTTTCTTCTATAATTGCCCTGTATTTGGCTCCATCTATTTTCTTCTCAACCCTAACCAGTTTCCCAGTTTCCCTAACCAGCTTCCCCACAGCATGATGCTGCCAACATCATGCTTCATTGTGGATGGTGTTCTAATGATTATGAGCAGTTGTGGGTTTCCACCAAATATAGCGCATTGTACCAAGGCCAAACATTTTTTATTCTGGTCTCATGAGATCAGAGAACTTGTTCCACATGTTTGCTGGGTCTCTAAATGATTTTTTTTCCCTAAATGATGTTTTTTTTTTTGTTTTTCAATGTGGCTTTCTTCTCGCCACTCTTCTAAAAGCCCAGTTTTGTGGTGTGCCTGGCCTATGGTTGTCAAATGAACAACTGCTCCCATCTGAGCTGTGGATCTCTCCAGCTCCTTCAGAGGTACCTTTTGCCTCTTGGATGCTTCTTTGACTAATGCCCTTTACTTTCGGTGGTCAGCCCTCTCTAGGTAGAATCATGGATGTGCAATATTTTTTCCATTTTTAATAATGGATGTAATGGTGTTCTGCAGGATGTACAAAGTTTGACCAAACCCTGTTTTATACTTCTCCAAAACTTTGGAACTTGGTTTAACAGCTCCTTGGTCTTCACAATGTGGTTTGTTTAGGTTTGTTAATAGTCTCTAATAGATGCATATGTCTTCCAGGTACAGGTGAATTTATAGAGATCACATGACACTTTAATTGCTTATAGCTCCCTTCATTCAACCAATCATGTAACTTCTGATGGCAGCTGATAGACCCAGAACTAATTTAGGGGTTTCACCACAACACACAATCGCACAATCACAACTATGCTTTTTATTTGTAAATAACTTTGAAAACTTAGGGATATAACCAAATAGGAATACATGACATTTATTGAACAGATAATGTGGTTTAAACGGATATAAAATACATATATGAACAGGAGGCTCACTTTTTTTTAGAAAGCTTTTCAGAAAAGGCAGACTAGATCCCATCATGACTTATCCCGTGAAGCAACAAAATATTTGTACAAGTGGATGGGAGGTTTTTACTTTCCTGTGATGTGGACTTAGGCAAGTGCAAGTACACAGCTTGAAGCGGTCCTTTCTAACTGGTCAGTGTCATGTTGTGTAGCTACTAGCTTATATTTATATGTTTATTTTATATGTTGGGAAATAGAACCAACTAAATTCATTAGAAAATATCACGGACAGCTACAAACACATGTAATGACTGTGCAAGCGAGATTAAAAAGCCCTGTGTATATCTCTGTAGAGACAAATTATGATTGAAATAGATTTCTACCTAGAGGTGTAACCACATACGAATACATTCGGATTGAACAAACAGCATGTTCTGAACAGATACAAACAGAGATATGGATAGGAATAGACACATCATTCTTTTTTATTTTTACAAGGATCCCACAGAATGTAACAAAGAAGTCGTGCAAGTGGGAGGTTTTTACTTTCATGCAGTGTGGGCTCTTGCTTGAACAGTGCAAGTGCTGCTAATGGTACAAAGGTCAAGTTCATTAACATGATATGATTTGAAGGCACACTATTCTTTTTTTTCATCAGTGGATTGACAGTGATCCCAGTGTGGTTCTCTTTCATTAATACATCTTACAGTTTGTTTTTTAAAGCTGCGAGATTAGGTAAGATTTGTCAACCTTGGACAAGTGTTTATTCTGAATTTATCTCTGTTTCTTGTCGTTAAATTTTTTTTAAACTGATTTTTTGCTCACAGGAGCATTACCTGGCTGTGTTGGGCTCTTGCCAATTTCACACTGAGGCCCCATTCACACCTGGCTTTACAATGCATCCTGGGTGATAGGATCACATGTGGACAGCAATAAGTACAGGTGTGAATGGGGTCAAATGTGTTTTCAAAGGCAATTAAAACCTCTGAAACGGTCCGTTCAGGTACATGAGATATGATTCACGGGACATTTCTACCTGAACATAAACGCAGTGGAAGACTAGTAATGTAATATATGTGAAGCTATATATGAAATCCGATATATGTGGTCACTGAAGACACATTGACAACACCAGATGTGAAGTTCTATGTGTCTCGGCTGTCCACCTGTAATCTGAACACTCAGGACGCATATTAATGCCATGTGAGTATGGGCCCTGGAGTGTGAATAGGGAGTCTCTATAAAATGACTGACAGGAGCTCCATCCAAACACAATCAAGCACTACAGACCAGAAAGCAGTTCTCTAAACGGGTTTTCTAAGCCATGTAGTACACTTGTGCTAAGGTCATGGCCTATCACCATCATTTTTTTTTTAAATCATTTTCAATATATATTTTCAGGTTAGGTCTACTAGTAAGAAATAAAGAAAAATATAGACTCTTGCACCTTTAAAAGAGAATAGAGCTTGTTCTTTATTTATTGGAGCAGACAGCCTGTAATGTCAGCCTTACAATTTAAAAATAAATAGATCCTACAACATTTTAAAAGAGCAGTTTGCAATTCTTACAGCCCTGCAAGACCAAATATGATAATGAAACTACTGACTCTACCCTTGAAATAACCTTTTCACAAATAAAAGGAAGGAGCTGTACGGGTCAGTTGTGGCTGGGGTTGGAGCAAAGTTCTGGGCCAGAAAAATGTAAACCAATGTCTAAAAAAAAACAGTCAAAAAAGACTGTATGATCATTTGCTTGGTGAGGTTGTAAATCAGTTTTTCCAAGGGACCTGTGAGCTAAAGTATCTTTTAAGGTATTTTTGAAAGTTTTCAAAGTATTTTTGAAATATACTGAAAAACCTTTACAAACGGCACCTCTATCCCAAACCTGCCTGCACATATTTAGTTTATGCTTTTATCTAAAAGCTGAAGGTTTCTCGAAATGACTGCAGACTTTCAGTCAGACATCGCCCCCTGTGGGACTCCTGTGAGTTGCAGTAAAACACTGCTAATATTCTTATGTTACTTCCATTTCCAAGAACCATTATTGGAATTAAACTAGTGGCAGAAACAAGTTTCACTAAAAGGACATTTTATTTACTCATTTATTTTAATAAATCTATTTTGTATTTAATAGATTTAGGTTAAGCTAACATAATTATTCTTTATTTGTAAGGTCTTTAATTATAGAAACCCCCTTGGGTTGTATTATCTTGCCTTCATGTTATTACTTTTGTGAATCATTGCGTTATTACAGTGCTTTCATGACTATTATTATTATTACCATCATTATTGTTATGACTATTGTTATCAGTATTATTTTTATATTAGCCTTATGATAATAGGGCCATTTGGTAATGTCTTTTCTGTTAGGAGTTTTGTTAACATTTATGGAAGGAGTCTCAAGTGATAGTGCTTGGTATTAGGCAGAGGTAAAGCTGTAACTTTAAGTTTCCTGACATGTTTATACTATGTGGTTTCACAGTAAAATAACAAGCTTATATTGGAAAGACAGACCTATAAAGACCTATAAACAGATAAAACCTATGATGTGGTGTTCTTTAAAATATGTATAGAATTCTAATAGCAAATTGCTGTGGTATAATAGGAATAAAACACTGGCGGGTGTGCTGTTACAGCGAAATAGTCTAGGAATCAATGTAGTGTGGATAGAATAGGTAATATAATCAAACTTTCTGATTTTAGTAAGATCTCGGGCTGCTGCAATCTGGATTAACTGGTACGTTAATGATATGAGGTTGTGAGTTAGGTATGTCTGTATTGTGAGTTGGGTTGTATTCTTTTTTGTTCAGGATTAAAAACATTTTCACTTTTTACTTAAAGTAGCAAATTCAGTTTAAACAGTTTGACAAGCTGATTAGCCAAGTCATGTCTGATGTATGAAGTTTCCTTCTTCTGATTTGCCTTGTTGCTATGACACAAATTACTTTAAATGAATCTACGAGTTTAACATGTTTACATTGCTTGTGAGAAATAACAATTCTATCATCAATACATGATATTATACTGCCAAGATATAAAGTCACATTTATGCTTATTATATTACCAGCCCTGCCAAGCTTTATGCATTTTGCAGAGGCGCTCCTCAATTTAAACTTGAAGTAAGCTAGTATGATATATTATTACACTCTCCCATACTCTTCTTAAACGTAAAATGCTAGTTTTCCTGTCTTTTTTTAAGGCTAGTGGTTTGTGGTTCTGGACGCTTATATTGTTTACTGAAATATTTAAAAATGGAAAAATTGCAAGCAGGGAAAAATAAAGAATACACAAGCTTAGTGTGGAGTGACACCAAACTATGTGCTATAGAAGAAAGTGATTTCGAGTCAACATTCTGTTCATGTTTATGTCTACCAGTGTGTCATACAGTGTCAGAAACCACACCAGCAAATCCACAAAAGCTGTTTGAGGCCACATGCATGTGTGACGAATTAGACACAGCTGATATTCTGAGTGTTTGTAGTTTCCCTTCAAAGCATGTTCACATAATACAGTATATTAGCAGGCTGCAAGCACATCGGTCACAGCACTGAGAGGTCCAGATCGCCTCCTTTTGTCTGTGTGGTGTTAGCGTTGCCTCTTTTGTGTGGCCGTTTCTCAGGTTATGGGCTGGCGCAGGAGGAGCTGCTGTCTCCGGCCTCAGTGCAGTACAGCCTGCCCTCTCCGCTCGGCCCCGAGCCCTACTGGCAGGAGGTGTCGAGTCTGGAGTGTGCACCAATTGCCACCACCGAGGAGGACACCATGATGGAGATGTCAGAGGTGCAGGTGTGGCCGGCAGGCATCAGCCCGTCCCTGGTGACGGTGGAAGACTCGTCTGTAGAGGGCAGCAGTCGAGCAGATGACTCGGAGCCTAACACTCTCAGTCTGCCCTGTAGCAGCAGCCTGGGGCGGCCCAGCAGTGGAGCTAGTGGGGCCAGCGGCTCCATCATGGAGCTAGAGGAAGAGGAGGAGGAGGAGGAGGTGTATGAAGAGGACATGCCACATGAACTAGACAAAGAGAGGGTCCATGCCAGTGGTGCCATCCCCAAAGCCAACCACAATGGGCAAGTTGGAGGTCAGAGGTCGGAGAACAGGAGGGTGGAGGTGGCGGCAGGCAGCAGCATGGCAGGAGGAGCTAGAGGAGGAGGAGGAATAGGAGGTGGAGGGAGTGGATTAGGCGCAAGCTCAGGGGAAAAGTTTTCTGTTCTTACAGGGCAACAGATCTATGCCCAGCTGCGTGAGAAAACCGGCCTGACACGAGCACTCGAGCACAACGGAGACAGGTATGTGACAGACCACTTCACCATCTCCTAACACTGAACATGTTGAACATGTTGAACGTATTCCTGGAACTACATTTTTTTAACCATTCACTGTCATGGGATGTCTTTAGTGTGTGCCTCTAGTACAAGTAATAGTACTGTCACTCTGTAATTCCACTCTTTTAATTAAACAACACTGTTTATTTGTTAAAATGATTAAACACTGAGCATATTATACCTGCACTTGAATAATTAACCTGAGCGTTCTTGACCAGGAGCCGCGCTGGACTTTTGCCTTGCTATTCTTCTTCCATATTACTACATCAATTTCCATTTAAGCAATTAGCTTTTTCTTTAGGAAAATTTTATTTGCTCTCAGTCTGACCACAGATTAATAGCTTGTATGTGTAGCTAGCTATATTTAGCACTACCTAGGTCAGCAGGTTAAGTGCTGCAAAACACTAAGCCTTTTTCAGGCTTAATATAACCAGCTAGCTAATGTTAGAAGTTAATATAAACATGTATTATGCTGACTATAATCCACGGTAGCTCATATTTGCTAGCTAACTAATAAGGTCTGTGAACATACAGACACATAAAGTGAGTTCAGAATGTATTCACTTTTTGCACATTTTTATTGTATTGTAATTTAAAATGGATTAAATTTACTTTTTGGTTATTAATCTACACATAGCAATCCATAATGACAAAGTGATTCTAGAGGCATCTCACGATAATTAAAGTTTGATTGCTTGGTCTGAATGCTTAGCTAAATGAGATCTTTCCACTTAAAAAAATTTGCAAAGATTTCTAAAAGCTTGTTTTCACTTAATCATTATGGATTATTGGCTATAGATTGATGGACAAAAAGTACATTTAATCCATACAAATTAAATCTATAACACAATACAACATGAAAAAACTGAAGGGGCCTGAATACTTTCTGAATCCACTGTATATGAATGAATGCCACTGACTTCCTTCTTCCTACTCAAAGATTCTATAGATGGACTCAAAGACACACCCACTCATTACCAGTGACCTTGAAGCCACACCCACTCAGAGCTGCTTTAATTTTTATGTTCTTTGAATGTACTCAAATACAAAGTACTCTGTGCTTTGCAGACACTGTGGATATAAAAAGGCAGTGATTGATTAAAGGGAATTTTGATTAAAGGAATCATATTTGTCTTACTATTTTTATTCCAGGCATATTCACAATCTCACCCATGTGCTTGTGTGTGTGTGTGTGTGTGTGTGTTGTGTCTCAGGTTAAGTAGCGGTGCATTTCAACCCTTCCTCCAGGAGAAGGCCATGGAGTGTGTGATAGAGCAGAGCCAGGCCCGTGTGGCCCAAGAAGCTTTGCTCACTCCGGTACACGACACGGGCCAGTCAGAGCTCCTGCGTGGGAGATTTATGGGCACTCAGCCCTTTGAGAAGGGGCTCGGCTTCTCCCATCAGGATGCACACAAGGCACAAATACGTTCCATCGTGTCCTCTGGCCTGTCCAGCTTTATATAAAACCTTGTACTTCTGTTCACTGATGAGAAATGTGACATGTCATTGTTCTTCTTCTCAGAGAGACGAGCCAGTCGATTTCCCCAGTGAGCGTCTGAGTGAGGAGCAGTTCACTGACGAACACGGAAATGTGGTCACCAAGGTGGGTACCTCGCTTGGTTAGAGCTTCAGTGAATACACTGGAGTTATGATCCCATTCAGTTCAGAGCACAGGTGTGAAATTCACAGCCATGCCACATTACATTCGGCCATGGCAACCTTGCAAAACATGATGGTGAAACAGCTCATAGTACTTATTACCCAACATTTACACTATCTAGAATTTACACCAGAACTATAACATACTGACCTCGTTCATAATGTTATATATTTTTGATGACAGCTTCATATTATATTATATTATATTATATTATATTAAAATACTTTAATCAATATAATAAATGTTATCACCTAGACCTACAAGTGCATACATTTGAATAGTTTCTGTTAGCAATTCTTTTTCCAAATAGCATCCTATTCTACTTTCAGACCCAGTTATCGGTGTTAATCGAGAATATATAGAGTACCTTGCAAAAGTATTCAACCCCCTTAAAAATTGTCAGATTCGTCTGGATTACAAATCATACATACAGAGATTGTTCCGGCCAGTATTGTTTATTGCAAGATAACATGCTCTTAAAGTAAATTTAAGACAAATAAGACAAAAGTCATTATTTGTCATGAGATCTTTCATGCTGCTTGCATAAGTATTCAACCCTTTCATGGAGAACCACCTTTTGCAGTAATAACAGCTTCAAGTCCATTGGGGTGCTATAGGTTCCTACCAGCTTTGCACACAGTTTGGGAGTGATTTTCATCCGTTCTTCCTGGCAGATTTGCTCCTCCTTCTTCAGGACTTTGACTTGGTCACTGTAGACATTCCCTTTTTGTTTTAAACACTCCTACAGTGCACTGGCCTTGGGTTTGGGACTATTGTCCTGCTGAAAGGTGAAGTTTCTCCCAAGCTTTCATTATTTTTTTTTAGGAGACTTGAAGCAAGTTCTCTTGTAATATCTCCATGTATTTTGCTCCATCCATCTGTTCTTCAATTTAGACAAGAAGTGCAGTTTCTGAGGATGAAAAGCAACCCAAGATCATGGTGCTCCCACTACCATATTTCACTGTAGGGATGGTGTTAATTGAGGTATGCCTTGCGTTAGGTATGCACCACAGATAGCACTTTGAAACTTGTCTTGTTTGAATCTTGGCCTCATTACACCAAAAAAAAGTCTCCAGGTTACGCATGTAACCATGGTTCCCCTGAGGGAACGAGACGCTGCATCGAAACGCTATGGGAATGCCTTCAGTGTGACCATGATCTGAATCACCTGTGTAATCAGTCCAAAGGATCGGCGAGACATCACGGGCGGGGTGACATAGTGACCCGGAAGCATAAAAGCCTGAGTGGCAAGCGCCACGCTTGCCTCATTTCTCAGAAGCTAGCGCGGTGCTTGCCACTCGGGCTTTTATGCTTCCGGAAGGGAAGTGGCACTGAGATGCAGCATCTCGTTCCCTCGGGGAACCATGGTTACATGCGTAACCTGGAGACATTCCCCTTCAGGAACTCGAGCTGGGTCGAAACGTTATGGGAATGAGTATGCCCACGTCGCCAGACTTACAAATCCTTACCTAGTGTGGAAGAGGCACAGCTTAGGGCATAAGGACAGGTCTGCTTGGTAGCAGGAAGATCCCTCTTCGGGGGACCAAAGCATACAAACAATTGGTCCACCCTCCTCCACAGGGCAGTTCCGTGGACGTATGCATCCAGTGCTCGCACTGTACACGTACAGTTAAGCTTCCGATGGTTGGGGTCCCGAAAGGGAGGAGGACAGAAGGCCAGCAGCACGACCGGCCGTGGTGCCAAGGAGGGAACTTTCGGCACGTATCCCGCTCGGGGGTACAAGAACGCTTTGGCCAGACCGGGCACAAAGTCTAGGTAAGAGGGGGCCACAGAAAGGGCCTGAAGATCCCCCACTCTCCTAAGAGAGGATCCCTATAAGCTTGAAGGGGGGTTTACAGAGAGCCTCTAAAACCACGGCCAGGTCCCACAGAGGGACCCGAGATCGCACTGGAGGTCTGAGCCTCAGCGCACCGCGGAGGAAACGTGTAACCAGGGGGTGCCTGCCCACTGACTGACCACCGAGAGGGGTAGGCCACAATAGCTGCAACATAAACCTTCAGGGTGGAGTGGGTCAGCCCTGTGGAGAGACAGGCCTGCAGGAACTCCAGCACTGTATCAACTGGGCAGTGAACAGGGTCGAGCCAGCCATCTCCGCACCAGGAAGTGAAAAGCTTCCACTCTCAACAACCTCGGTTGAGAGACCTGAAGCTCTAAGTTGTGCCCCCTCAGAGGCCACACCCACAGCTTCCACAACTCTAGGTGGGGGTGAAGGATATTGCCCCCTGCCTGTGAGAGGAGGTCCCTCCTGACAGGAATCTCCCATGGAAAACTGTCGAGAAGGGCAATCAGGTCCGAGAACCATACTCAGCCCAGCCAGAACGGGGCTACTAGCAGCAAGCGGACCCCTTCCTGGTGCACCCTCTCCAGAACTCCCAGGAGCAGAGTGACCGGGGGAAAGGCGTACAGACACGGCCTCTGCCACGTCTGTACCATAGCACTCAGTCCTAGGGGAGCTGGATGAGTTAGAAAGAACCTCAGGGGACAGTGCGGTTTCTCCTGTGTCGCAAACAGATCCACGTGAGCTTGGCTGAACATACGCCATATATGCCTCCATTCCCCGGGCATTGGCCCCTGCCTCGACAGGGCGTCTGCTCCCATATTGAGACGGTCAGGGACATAAACTGCTCTCAGCAAGAGGAGTTTCCCCTGGGACCACACAAGGATCTGGAGCGCCAGCCTGTAAAGGGGGCGCAAGCACAGACCTCCCTGGTGGCTGATATAAGAGACCACTGTTGTGTTGTCGGTACGCACTAACACGTGGTGACCTCTCAGGTCCGGGAGAAAGTGTTTCAGTGCTAGAAACATGGCCAGCATCTCCAGGCAGTTGATGTGCCAAGTGAGATGGCGGCCGCTCCACAGACCACAGGCAGAGCGGCCACCCATGACCGCTCCCTATCCGGTGAGAGATGCATCCATTGCTAACTTTATGCGGGGACAAGGAGCTCCCAGCACTGGGCCCTGAGACAAGAACCCAGGTTCCCTCCACATGTCTAAGACGCGTAGGCACCGCTGCATGACCTTGATCATGTGGAGCGGGTTTCCCCTCAGGGATAACCCCCTGGTCTTGAGCCACCACTGTAGGGGTCTCATGTACAGCAGGCCAAAAGGTATTACTTTGGACGCAGCTGCCATCAGACCCAGCAGTCTCTGAAACTGCTTCACAGTGAGCGACCGGCCTTCTTTCACTCTCACGACTGCTGTGAGGATCGACTTGATCCAAGCAGGAGACAGGCGTGCCTGCATTGTGGTCGATTCCCACACCACGCCCAGATAAGTGATTCTCTGTACTGGAGAAAGCACACTTTTCTTTATTGTGCATTTAGACTTAACCCCAGCTCTTTCATATGAGCGAGAACGACATCTCGATTCCGAACTGCCATCTGCTCCGATTGAGCTAATCAAACAGTCATCGATATAATTCAGTATGCGGATGCCCCGGAGTCGCATAGGAGCCAGAGCAGCATCCACACACTTCGTGAAGGTGCAGGGTGAGAGTGCTAGGCCGAACGGAAGAACCCGATATTGGTAAACTTCGCCCCCGAAAGCAAACCTCAGGAACTTCCTGTGTTGCGGAATGATGGAGATATGGAAATATGCATCTCTTAGGTCAATCGTGACAAACCAGTCCTCGGAGCTGATCTGAGACACGACCTGAGTTACAGTGAGCATCCTGAACTTCAGTCGTGCGACTGAGAGGTTCAACTGCCGCAAGTCCAAAATGGGACGCAAGCCTCCACCCTTCTTGGGAATAATGAAGTACCGGCTGTAGAACCCGGACTCTCTGTCGCAAAGAGGGACCACCTCAATGGCCTCCTTCCTCAGGAGAGCGTGCACTTCCAGTTTCATTACCAGAGCCTGCTCAGGACCCACTAAAGTGGGAAGAACCCCGGAAAAGCAAGGCGGAGGAGAGCCGAACTGAATTCGGTAGCCTCTCTCTACAGTACGCAGGACCCATTGAGACCCATTCGGCAGAAGTTTCCTGCCAAATAGCTCACTAAGTGGATCAGCCTCTCGAGACTGACCTCTGGTACGGCGAGAGCTGCTAGCTTGGTGCCCTGGAGCAGCGAACCAACAGGGAACGACCGCACTAGCTGCTCCAAAGGCCTCCAAAGAGGCCTCGAGCCTCCCAGACCTGCTACATTCCCGCTCTGTTTCTGAGCCTCCCTGTGAGAGGAGGCGGTACACGGAGGGGGCCGCCCCCGCCCAGCAGCTCCATGAGCCAGAGAGCAACGAGGGAGAAACCGCTGTATTGCTGCCGCTTGAGTATGTGCCTGCTGGTACCTGTCGACGACAGAACTAACAGCATCCCCGAACAGACCAGAGGGCGCCAGCGGGGCGTCCATAAGAACGACCCTGTCCTTCTCTTTCATGTCGGACAGGGTCAGCCAGAGGTGTCTCTCCACCGCCACCAGGACCACCATAGACCAGCCGATAGCACGGGCGGTCTCCTTTGTGGTGCGGAGAGAAAGATCAGCAGCCCGCCTGCTCAGACGGCATCTCCCCGTGCTTATCCAGCTCTGTGAGCAGGTTGGCCTGGTACGCCTGTAACACCGCCATGGAGTGCAGACACACACCAGCCTGACCCGCTGCCGTGTATGCCTTGCCCACCAGCGCAGAGGTAGTCCACAGCGGCTTGGAGGGCAGCGCCGGAGCCTTCAGGGACGATGCCGCACCAGGGGACAGATAGCTAGCTAGCATCTGTTCAACCCTGGGCATCGCCCTGTACCCACTATGGTCCAGCCCCACCACGTTAGCATAGTAAGAGGAGGCGGGACTGAATAAACGGGCCAAAAAAGGCCTACTCCACGACCTCGACACATCGGTGTGGAGGTTGGGGAAAAAAGGCAGGCTCTGGCATGGAGGTGGTGGTTAACTGCACAGGAATTGCTCATCCAGCTTGGATCCCTGTGGTTCAACCCGCGTTTCAGCGGGCTAGTCAATGCTAAACGGCCTGCAAAACCACCTCCAGCAGCTCCTCATATTGAGGAGACTGTGGCAAATCAGAGCCAGCACCCTCCACATCACCCTCCTCGAAGGAAGACAAGCGGAGCACTGGGCCCGCTCCCTGGGGGGAAGAAACCGCAGAGCGGGCTTCCGAACCCAGAGAGTGGACAGTAGATATGGAGGGTGAGGAAGGAGAAAGGGACTTGCCCGTCTCCATTCCCTCCGCCAGATCCAACTGCGAGCCCCACGAGTGCAACAGCCGCTCTGCCTCGGCAGAAGCAGGGCCGGCACCACGAGGCACGTGAGTGAAGGCTCCCTCCTCAAAGAGAGCCTTCCTGGAGCGAAGCGTGCGCAGCGGTAAATGCTCGTAATGCGAGCAGCCGGCTCCCTCGAGAGCCGACTCTGCGTTCTCAAGCAGACAGCGCAAAGACTGTGTGCATCCCAGCCCCTAATATAATGCAGGCAGGGAGGAACACACAGCCTAAAACGCTGTCCGCTTTTGCCCAAATGCTTGGTTTTGTCTTTGGCTTTATGCACTGGCATTGCCTCAGACAACACAAAAGACAGACAAAGGACAAACAATGTGACACAGAGCGCTTGCTGAATGACAGAAAGCTAGTGCGGTGCTTGCCGCTCAGGCTTTTATGCTTCTGGGTTGCTACGTCATCCCGCCCGTGACGTCTCGCCCATCCTTTGGAATGATTACACAGGTGATTCAGAGCGCGGTCACGCTGAAGGTGTTCCCATAGCGTTTCGATGCAGCTCAAGTTCCTGAAGGGGAACCACATGTTCATTGGGTCACTATCATACTTTCATATGGCTCTTCTTGATCTTCCTCTCTGCCATGCAGTCCTCAATTATGCAGAGCCCATGAAATAACTGTCTAGTGCACCTTCAATCCACTCTCAGCCACCGTACTCTGTAACTGCTTCAGAGTAACTGTTGGCCTCAATGTGGCTTCCCTCACCAATCTCTGTCTTGATTTTGTGCTGAGTTTGTCCAACCTTTTAGATATAATTTCACACCATTAATTCTATTACGTTATCTTTTACTTCCATTGAATGCTCCTTAGCCTTCATTTTCACTCCTTTCCTTCAGACCAACAGACGCTTCAATGATGGTTCAACTGAGGTGGTTTTTCTCCAGAAAATGGGAGATGTTTTAATATTTCACAGGTGAAGGCCAATTATAAGTCAATTGTATCCTCATTAAAGACAATATCTTTCATCTGACTTTGGAAATTTGCTGTGAGAGAACATGAGTTTGCAATTAAATAATGACAGGAAGAATATGCATATTTATAATTTATTATTCAGATAAATCTGATACATTCCAGGGGGGTTGAATCCTTTTTAAATAAAAAATGAACAGTCTTACATAATGGCCCCTCAAGGGCTCACATGCTGATGTGGCCCGGGCAGAATATGAGTTTGACACCCCAGCTTTAGAGGGATTGAATCAGTGTTTCTGAGGCCTTCTTTCCTCTCCTCCTCCTCCTCCTCCTCTCTCTTCCCTCCTTCCCTGCTCCAGCTGGGTGTGGATGTGAAGAGAGGAGTGCAGGCAGTGAAGCACGCCAGTCTGAGGAGTGTAAAGCACTGAAACTAACACACACTGTCCTAAAGGTATGGGATAGACAGAGCAGGACCTGAGTCTTATTCCTCAATTTTGGCTTCTGAGTAATGCCTGAAGTGATTTTTACACTTAACATTCACTGGCTTTCTGAACAGTAGATTGGGTTCGGTTGGGGTTGATTTGAATTGCTGCTCATTCACTTCACCATATCAACAGTTATACTTTTTTCTTTGCTAATAGTAGCACATTTTCAAAATATGTTTATTATGAGTCTTAGATTATGTGAGGCGTTCATGATACAATTCCCTATGAATGTGATGTTGCCATAGAAATCGTAGCGTATTAGAACGAGCACATTAATATAAACCTGTGATTTGCAGCTGCACTACTGACAGAACAGAACACAGAAAAAATACATGAAATATATTATCACAGATTTAAAGGCAATAAAGGAGATAGCACGTGATAATTATTCACCTGTAACTTGGGCATTAATCAGGGTGGGTTTTTCAGGTCAGCATGATGAAATGCTTCTTTATATAATGTGTATTTTTTTTTTCTCTCCTGCTGTCCTCCAGGGCCGGACGTTCACTGCCAAACCATCCTTCACCCAAATACATTTGGGAGACAGAACGAGACGAGAGGTGCACGAAAGGCGAGATGATGGGAAGAAAATGGGAGGCGGGGAATGAAAATGAACCACAGCTCCACCAACACATGAAAAAAAAAACAAAAAAAACCCAGAAATGACCAAGCAGCACTTGAGAAAAGGGAGGAGAGAACTAAGGAGATCTACCTGTAATTTTGTAACATTTTTAACAACAGTGATTAAAAGAGGACTAACTAGCTTAGGGCATGATCTTTTTTGTATAAAATTTCATGAAAAAAAACAATGAAAAAAAAAACAAACAAAAAAAAAAACAAAAAGTGCTTCCTGTCAACTGTAAACGCATGATCGACTGCTGGTGCATGCCCTATGACCTTTGAGCTGTCATTATCTATCAACTAAAAACTGGATGAGGAAAAGGGCCGTCGCAGGATCAGGGGAGAATTTAAGGATTTGGAACAACACAGCCAAATAAAAAAAAGCAACAGTTTGACAACACAACACAGCGTAACGTTTACGCTGAACCCATCAGTGCTTCATCTCCACGGGCCCTTTATCCTGTTCTTAAATGTGATATATGCACTCTATGCTATGCGAACGTTGTTGTGTGTGTGTGTGTGTGTGTGTGTGTGTGTGAGTGTGTGTCCGTATATAATGCATGTATACTTGCTTCTGGCTGCTGAATGTTGTTTTTTCTGCTGTGACACTTTTTTCTTGAGTGTGTGAAGGAGATTGAGAGCAAGTCTGCTGTGCTCTGCTGCATATGTGTGTGTGTATGTGTGTGTGTCTGTGTGTGTGAGAGATTATGGACTTTTGTTCTTCGTTGTGAAATGTGCTTGTGTTTCCTTAAACAGTCCTCCATGTTTTTGTCACTTCCGGGAGGAATCGGAGGATCCCCCCTGCGTAGTGGGAATATTTCAAGAAATCGGGTTCTCCAGCTGGAGGTTGTGTAATTTCTTTTTGTCAGTCTATGTATGCCAGCGCAACACCCCAATGTCCCTACTATTAGAGACATGCTGTATGTATGTGTGCTCAGTAATATGTAGAGGAGGTAAAAATAGCATATTCAGAGAAACAGATCATTTCAGCCAAAAATCCTTTAGAATCTGTGTAAACAAAGTGCTCCTAAAGCTGAGGTGAAAGTAATTGCTATTCAAAATTAGGCAATGATTAAAGACCTGTGAGAGGAGGTGTATATATTGATATAATTAATAAATAATATCACAGTACTGTTGAATTCTCCATTCTGATTGGTTAGAAGGTGTTGATTTTTTTTTTTTATAACAGCAGCTCTGACGATAGTGCAGCTGCATATCACAGGTTTATGTAGTATTAATGCGCTCATTCTAATATGTTATTGTTTCCATGGTAACAGCTCATTCACAGGGATGTGCAGGTGGACAAACTACATAACTCGGTTCAAAATGTGTAAACATTGATAATATTGGTGATATTTTGTGTAAGGAGACATTAACATTTATGGAAGGAGGCTCAGGAGGTAAAGCTGTAGCTTTAAGTTTTCCAACACAGGGAGGTCTTCATGACTGCAGAGTTTATGCTTTACAGTTTACAGCTGCTATAACCTAAGTGAGAACAACAGTTTACAGCTGCTATAACCTAAGTGAGAACATGAACTAACATGTTTGATGGACGTTAAATGTCACTATAAATGGCTAAAATTATGATGTGCCATTCTGTAATTTAAAACATATTGATTGTTGGCAAATTGTGGTGTTATGAGAGGAATAAAACACTTTAGGGTGTGCTGTTATAGAAAAATAATCAGGCCACATCACAACACCCTTTGCGTATCGGCCATTCATATTAAAACCCCATGGAGTGAATTTTCTACATCTAAACATCTAATTTCAAATATCAACAGGTTTCACCTCTTATAGCTGCAGAAGCACTTTGTTTGCAAGTATAATGTAGGACCTTTGACTGAAAATTTGTCTCTGAAAATTACACACTCTCTCTCTCTCTCTCTCTCTCTGTCTCTGTCTCTCTCTCTCTCTCTCTCTCTCTCTCTCACACACACACACACACACACACACACACACACACACACACACACACACACACATTCTCTCTTGTGCTTCCCATTTATTAAATTGTGTGCTTCCTTATTTCCTTTCCTTGCTTCCCTTCCTAATATTTTGGCTTCTTCCTCTAAGGGACATAAGGAAAGTCTGCAAGAAAAGGAAACACGGAAAGGGGAAATCAGGGGAAATGTAGCAAAAAGATTTGCCTAATAAGATGCTCTTGCTCACTGAAGCCTCAGTAATGTGATGTGATGTATTTCTGAATTTCTACACAGCCATATAACACTATGTTCACACTAGCAAGTGACAAGCATCTCGTGGGCGTGTAGCGACCGCTATTGTTGTCTCTTGTTTTCGTGCAATGTCTGGCCCTTTTTTTTTTAGTTCCTGTGTGAAACAATAGTAGCTACATATATAAACCTTCTAAAGCCACCTAGTTAAGCAGAAATTAAATAATGCGCTAATAAGTGTGAAAATTGGTAGTTTGTCCTTAATGAGAGGTCATATATGACAAGATACGATGAATAAAAGTTTTGGAACTAATTGCAGGTAGGAACTGAAGTTGTGAGTGTGTAACTGAAGAAGCATCGATCACAGGCGTCATCAGATTGGGCCGAGGAATCATTCGAGTCAGAGTCATATATAATTTGCATAGAATTGAGAAAATCTTAATTCAGACATTGTTTGTCGCTCGTCGCTCGTCGCTGTCACTGGAATTGTGGCTTCATATTGCACACACATGTAGAAAATGAATGATCTCCTGTCCCTTTGTCACATTTTAGTGTGAACATAGAGTTACTCGATACTGACCAACATGGACTTCCATACACACACCAACCAGTAACTAATACATTGCACATATGCATGCTTAAATATCACCACTTTAGCCTATACAAGTACACATATTATACTTTCCACCTTACTTCTTTTACTTCTTGTTTCTGTATCATTTATAGGACATGTTTTTTTTATATATATATTCTTGTTCTGGAAGCCTCTTTGCTTATCTGAAATGTTTAAAGAACTGACATCCTTAAAGATGGACAGTAGAACTGACTGATCAAGGAGGCATCAATCATGACTGCAGAGTTTATGCTTTGTGGATTGTCGGTAATATGACAAGCTGTATTTTTTTTATTAATTTATTAACTTCAAAAGAGCTAAGAAATTGTGACTGGTGAGGAAACAACAGTTTACAGCTGCTATAACCTAAGTGAGAACAGGAACTAACATGTTTCATGGAGGTTAAATGTCACGATAAATGGCTAAAAAGTCAAGGAGGCATCAATTAGGACACTGGGAAGCACCCACTCTTTATCTTCTCTATCTTTTACTCTATGTTCTCTATGTCTGTAGCTCCACCTCTTTTAAAGCCCCGCCCACTCTGGACTCCTAGTGAATGATGTAGCACATCATGCTGCTTTCATTTTGCTGTCCTGTTTATGTTCATTCTACATTTTCAGGGCGCTTGATCCAATTTGCCCCCTTACTGATTACACTCTGAGTCACTGCTGGTGCGTTGCATCTGATACAGGATGGCATTTAAATCTACTAAAAAAGTAAACATTTCAACTTATCCTTATAGGTGTACAGTAAAGCACAGACAGATAAAATCTATACAGACAGCACTGTGATTGTCCACCTTGAAATTAATTGACCCCTGAACTGTGACAACTGTCTGTCCTCTCTTGGTTTTATATATAACACACACATATACATATGAATACCTTTTAATTTACGGTAAATATCCAACACTGAAATCTATGCGCATCCTTAACCAAGTTTATTTTTATGTTCATGCACAAATTCCCAATCAGACTGAAACTATTTACGCTTCCACTACCAAAGCAATAATATCAAATAATATCAATATTATGGTGACAGTTTGGCATTTGTGTGTGTGTGCGTGCGTGCGTGTGTGNGTGTGTGTGTGTGTGTTCAGTGTTTTCCCTAGTAGCATTTCTATTCGAATCTGTTGATATGAGTATATACATTACATATAAAAGAGTATAAATAGACATTATGAGTATTAAAGTTGCACTGTGTGCAAGAGTGTAACATTCAAACCAACTCAAGTTTGTCGACATGAACTCCAGGGGCGCTGTCTGAAAGCTGCAATCTTCGATGCTTGATTGATGTTTGACAGACTCACTTCAAATGTAGCACACAATCTTATATGTTATTTATGTTCCAAAAAGAAAAAGAGGTTTTAAAATATATATTTATGACTCTTTGGCATGAATGATTACAAGAATGAATGAATGATTGTATTGATGCACAGTAAATAATCAGTGAATTATGTCAGTAATGAAAATCAGTGATTGTATATTTATTGTTAAAGATTTCTCTGTGGATGAGTGAAACCCCATATTCTCTATACCCCTCACCTCCGCTCACTCCGATTCTCCCGACTCTTTAAACTTCACTCAGGTTTTTGTTTTTTAACCAATGATTTTTTCTTCCACTTTCCACAGTCAGTTCTCTAAATGCTCTCGAAAACTCATGTAACGTACATAAGTGAACTTTAAAGTAGCAGTTCTGTGACAAATAAAAATTCACACAATTTCCCCCCTGACCAAATGCAGTGAAGACATTTATAGTGTCCAACAAGCTTTGAGGCTAATGCAGCTAACGTGTACATTTACCTCTTCAACACAGTGAACTGTAGAGCCAGTGTTATAGTTTTACCAAGCGAATATATCTTTCTGTTGGCTTATCTAAAGCAAATGCTTGTATATACAGTGTAACTCATTTAAAGGTAAGAAGTTCTACTTTGTTTGCTGTTGATGCTGTTTGCAGCCATGTTGTTCTGACACCACTTGTTGGTCTTGGGGTTGAGGAGACCATCCCGAGCATACAAGTAGGAATACTGAGTTGAGGGGGCATTTTCGTTCTTTTTTTCTTAGTCAAGAGATCTAGTCGAAGATCTAGTTGGCCATCTTGGACAAACAGAATCAGATTTTTTTTATTTTTAATCTATGCGGTTTCTAGGATCTGCCAAATTAGCAAAATTTAAAGATGGAGTTGAAAATATAATTGCACTTTATATGTGTAAATATAGATTTTTTTTTTGCTGTTTTGCATAATTAATTTTGTATATTTAGATGATAGATCTTAAAAATCAGTTTGAAGCAATTATATAAAGATTTAGGTGAATATTAAAAAAAAAAAAAAGATTTTGGCTGTGATAGACTTCCAATACTTGTTAGCTACATTAGTCTTGGACTTGTTGGACACCAAACATGTCTTATCTGATAGACTGCATTTGCATTAAAGGGAAAACAATGTGCAAATTTGGTGTTTTGTCAAACTGTTCCAGTGAGTAAATATTTACATTGTTTATTTTCAGGGAATTAGAATTGTACCTGAGCATCATTTTCTGACAGGGTTCAGTGATCATTCTGAGAGTATGACCGTCTACAGATGTTCAGGGACATTGGGGTGTGAGGTGATGGACAGGAATCGTGTTATGATGAAACAAGATCCATAACGTTCAGACTTGTTATTAGCCAAAAGGCCACTGAGCGAGTCTGAGAGGAAGGTGGGGGGACACCGAGGACACTGTGTCCTTTAAAAAAAAAAAAAAGGGCACCCACTAAATAAATACGCAAGGACGTTACCATTACAGTGTATTATGATGAGTTTATGTAAAATGTTACTCTTGAAACCCTAGAGTTCACCTGTACTCCTTTAGAGTGGATAAATGACAATATTAACGCAATATCATATTACTCTGTACTAAGGAATGCAACTGCGCACATGCACAGAAAATATGTTTTTAAATAAAGAATATATGTACAAATATATGACAAGAAATCTAATTATATACATTGATTAGAATGCTATGCACCCTTATTAGAGTTGTTATGGATGTATTTTAAGCATATTATCTAGAACAAGAACATGCCCATACATGAACATGGGGAATGTAGAGGCTTTGTAGCTTTGAACTTGTTTTGTTTTCTTTTTTTTTTATTGTTATGGAGAGAAAAAAAATAAAATATGAATATGTATACAAGCCTTTTAATCAGATTCATTCTGACATAAGGATATGTATAGCTCATTTATCCTGCACACCAGCTCAGACCATTTACAGAAATTAATAAAGAAACATGTGACATATTAGATGTAGTCTGGTGTTGTGTAAATGTGTGTTGGTGTTATTACACTTTGGATTTTTTCAAATTAATTTTTATTTTTAAATCATTTTCAGTTTCTATTTAATTACCTTTTTTGGTGTGCTGTTCTTAGATTCTATTGATTGATATTCATTCATTCACTGTCAGGAACTGTTGTATCCTGGTCAGGGTCAATGGAGCCAATCCTGGTAACACTGATGGCAAGGAGGGGGCATTTATTTATTTATATTTTAATTTTAATGTTTATTTTGCATTAACATAAGGCTAAGGCCCCTATGCTCTCATTGCCATGGCCTGGGTTTGATTCCCGGGCAGGGAACCAACCCAGCTACTGGGATTTTACTCTCAGTGCCGGTCCTAAGCCCGGATAAAATGGGAGGGTTGCATCAGGAAGGGAATCCGGTGTACCAAATCAAACAGGCAGACCAATAACCCACTGTGGCGACTCCTAATGGGAGCAGCCTAACGAACAACAACTATAGGCTACTTTAGGATAATTCTAGTTATTTTGTATATCCATAATTAAGTTAGTGTGTACTTTGTGCATGAAAGTTAAATATATTGTGATATTACATATTTTTTCTACTTACTTATAAAGGATAAAAGCTTTCCAGATATTAAAGGAATGATGATTCAACATACATTCGTGGTCATCCTCATAGGTTTCTAGTTTACGACAAAATGTAACAATTGAATCAATGTGGAATCGTGGGTGAATTATTAATGTTGCATGCACATTGGAGATATGGCACTGAATCAACATAGAATGGTGGTTAATTCAACATTTGTTCAGTGTGGACAAGTTCACTGCTGGCTGATTTCAATACAACATAGACCAGAGGGTTTGAGATATTTACCAAAAAATAAATATTGAAATGACTGTGTCGGATTGGCAATCCTTTACATATTTTGTGTAGGAGCTCCCTATTTTAACATTAGAGTATATTCGAATATTATCACTCAATAATTTGCCAAAAGAAGCAGCTGTCATTTCTCTTGCATATTATATTGGTTTATGTGCTGTCAGTTCACCATCCAAATTATATATTATTGTACTTTCAAATACAATTGTGACTGCTCAAGGAAAGCATTACATATAAAGAAATGCTTATTAATACTTTTAGGTTCCTAAATTGATCACTGCTGGAGGAGCTGTGAGAAGGCGACAAGAATAATCTGTTGCCAATGATATGGCCTACTGTTTATGCCTAATATTATTAGTATATTATTATATACTAATATTATTTTTTTCCCCAGGCACTCTGTGATCTCTGATCATCTGCGTCTGTTTCGTGCTCAAAATATTCATATATGTTTTCATAGATGTTTTTTCTTCTTTTCCTCAGTCTTTTTGTGGGAAACAAGTTATCAGAGGTGTGCATTTCTAATTTGCAGTATCTGCATTATTTATCCATTGTGCATGCAACCTGGCCTGCTCCTGGGACAAATAACAGGTTCATTAATATAAGAACACGAAACATAACAAAGAAGGAGACACCATGTTTGTTTTTTTCATCAGTGGTTTGCTCCAGTAGCCTAAGACAAAAGAAATATGCTTTCAGAAGGTCTTTACAAAAATACGCAACAGATTGTGCACACGGCAGTAAAAATATTCATATTTTAAACAATTTTAAATCTTTTATGTCCTTTGGACGTGTCATGATTGTTCTCCTTTGTTATTAAAGGACAATCTTGGAAAATAAGAAGGTCATTATAATAAAATTATTTGGGAACATCACTGCTTTGAAACATAAGTAGCTTGCTTACTTAGTTATGTTAGATAGCAGATAGAAAGCTTGACAGAAAGGTCCACTGGTGCAGGAGTTGAGTAAACTACTGCAATGTTCTTTTTTTAATATAATTTGTGAACAAAAAATAACTTCTTTTTCCATCAGACCTGTTTTTTAAGGGTTTGTAAGTGTTTACAGCATATAGTGGTAGTGTAAAAAAAAATAAATAAAAAAATTTGGTTTAAATCCAAATATAAAAATAGATACAAACACATGACAGACTGCAGTTACATGAAAAAAATGCATGCTGGGGTGGTGTGATGCAACACAACAGGAAGTGGAGTGTATTATATTCATAATAAGAGTCTTCATGGTCTGGAGTGTATTATCGATTACAATGATTGCAATGTTTAATTTATTAACGAACAACTCGTCACTCATTTTACCGGTTTATAGTTTATAGACACCTGACCAATCACACCCATATGCGGTTGCTGAATATCTCATTCCAGATTTAGTCCCCCTTTGCTGTTATAATAACTTCCACTCTTCTGGGAAGGTTTTTCACTAGATTTTGTTGTGTGGCTGTGGGGATTTGCCTATTCTGCCACAAAAGCATTAGTGAGGTCAGGCACTGATGTCGGGTGAAAAGCGCAAAGAGTCGCAAGGTCAAGTAGGGTTTCCACGAGTCAGCACAACTCCAGTCCAAACACATGTCCGGTGAACTGAAGAAGGTCATCAGCTTGGGCAAACCATGTCTTTATGGACCCTGCTTTGTGCACAGGGGGATTGTCCTGCTGGAATATGTTTGGGCCTCTTAATTCCATTGAAGTTCCAGTTAAAGTTACAGCACACATGCTATACAGTTGTGTGCTTCCAACATTGCAGCAACAGTTTGGTGAAGGCCCACATATGGGTGTGCACATACTTTTAGCCATATAGTGTATGAGTGCATAAAATATGGGTGATATTCTGTGTATTTATTAGATGTTAGTTAAAAATTTAGATAGTGGTTAAAACCAGGTTGAATTAAAGTACACTTTTCGACGGCTTTTCAATGTTGATTAGAGAGTATGTGCTTTCTGACTGTGAATCAGTGCTTCATTGTTGGATTGACAAAGATTCAGTGTTGAATCTACGTACCTTTGCTATCTGGGTTTGACATTAATGACAAACATTGAAGACACAAAACTATGCAAAGTAAACTTTACCATTTTTCATGCTTAATTGTTAGTAATGCAATTAAATGTACAAACAAACAAACAAACAAAAAAACCCCAACAATCCTTAAATCATTTGTACATTTGTTTATTTACATGCAATATGGCTTTTGAGCTGCAAAAGCTGAATAAAAGTATATTAATATTATTTTATTTCATTATAAGATTGATCTTATCACCATACAGGCTGTTGATAAGAAATAAATCAAAATAGTGCTATGCAAACTTCAAGAAATTAAGGTATCAATTAAAAGTTTACATAAAAGACTGAATTTGTAGGTAAACGATTCGAATCACTTTGGTGGAAGTTACTGGAATCGGAATCGTCTGAATCACTAAAAAGAATCGTTTCACACATCACGTAAACAGCGGGACGTGTATTTTAAGAACAAACAAACAAATAACCTACATTTCCCGTCATGCCATGGCACTCCCGTGACGCATAATTAGGGCGCCACGATAACGTCACGGGCTCTGTTTCCTAGTGTTGTTGTTGTTGTTGTTGTTGTGTGTGTGAGTGAGAGAGAGAGAGAGAGAGAGAGAGAGAGAGAGAGATAGAGAGCGTGGTTGTTCAGAAGCTTAGCATATTTAGCCATAAACCTACATATGTATTTAGCCATAAACCTACATATGTATTTAGCCATAAACCTACATTTCCCGTCCTGCCCCGGCACTCTCGTGACGCATAATTAGGGCGCCACGACAACGTCACGGGCTCTGTTTTAAATAGCCTTTTCCTAGTGTTGTGTGGCGTGTGTATGGAGTGCCGAGTGTGTGCGGAGTGTGAGTGTGAGTGTGAGAGTGAGTGTGATAGTGTGAGTGAGAACGTGGTTGTTCAGAAGCTTAGCATATTTAGCTAGCTTGAAAGTGTGAGGGCGTGAATGAGATTATATAAAATATCGGCTGGTTGTATTTTGCATATAGTCATATTTGTTTTTGTTTTTTTGTTTGTTTTTTTAAAGAAAGAAGACGGAGAAGGTAAACAGATTTGAGTTGCTAAAAAGCTCACAGATTCCTGGCGAGCTAGCAAAGCGTTTGACAGCCAGTTATTATGAACAGCAGTGTTGATGTTGTGTTTGTGGTTTAGGGGTAAAAGCAGAGCGGTGACGGTTTTGGATATAAACACGGTTCAGAAATGTCCTTAAGCAGACAGAAGACCAGCAGCCGCGCCATCCCGACCACCAAACGGGTGACCATCAGCGACGCGGCCCATCTACCCCATGATTACTGCAGCACACCTGGAGGAACTCTGTTTAGCACCACTCCCGGAGGTACACGTTCATATCCTCGACTCTGATTGGTCAGAAAGTGTGAATTTTCTGTAACACTAGTGCAGCTGCACCTTGCCTCAGGTTTATATTAATGCACTCCTTCTAACACCTTCTCGTTTCTATAGCAACAGCTCAATCACAGGGACATGCATTATCTTACTCACTTCACATAAAGAGATTAAAAACGTATTTAATCCTTAATATTTAACCTTTATGGATGGAGTCTCTAGTATCAGTGCTTTGTATCAGTCAGAGGTAAAGCTGTTTTTGTTTGTTTGTTTTAAACCTGAAAGTCTTAACCACAGACTTATTTCTGTTGTGTGGTTTCTCGGTATCATCACAGGCTGCATTTGTCCTCTTAACTTTGAGACAGAAAAAAGAGAACATAGTGAGGGAACGACTGTTATAACATAACATACGATGTACCCTCAGTGGTTTAAAGGAAGTTGTTTGTTTCACAGATGTTTCCGAAAATTAAATTAAGCTATAGACAGATAATAAGTATGACGTCATATAAAACACGATGACGTGCTATTCTAGGAAAATAAACCTCTTCAGGTGGTAACAGTAACTGTGCTTCATCGCACCAGCCCATCGTTGATTATTTTCCTAGAACAGCACAACACTGAGTGTTTTATTCTTTACTGATCTACCTACAAATGGCTGCACTGCAGTAGTGAGTGGCTGTCACATGCTCAGCCACATGCATTGGTTGTGTTTCCTTAGTTCCTCTCTGCATTCTTTCCCCATTGTATCCTTGCTTTCTTTCTTAGGGTTTTATTTCATTTTGTATGTCGTTGTCCTTTACTGCTGCTGCATGTTTTGTACGTTCTCATCCTGTCTGTCCTTTATGTTTATTCCTGTGCCCATTTTCTCACACGCTCAGTGATTACAGCACACAGGAATGTGACCGCCGTCATCAAAGCCTGGTGGCAGGAGCAGCTTTCTCACCCTGCATGCAATCTTCAGAGCCAAGAATAGCCCAACCATTCTCATGCACAGTTTTCAACAGAGCTAATACCTTCAAGAGCAACACCATTGAAAGACCTAAAACTTTATCATCTCTTTATTCTTAAAAAAAAAAAGTTACAGTTCACTTGATACAGCTGCTGATCAGAAACCTTCGATTTCCAGTCCCAGCTAACACTGACAGGTCATCATCTTGTAAATCGCTAACTACAAGAGCCAAATCTCTGGGGTGACTCGGTTAAACTCTGTCGTATAGTTCAACCTCACTGGAAAATGGTGGCTGAGAAAAGAAGCTATTGTTTTATTTTTGGGAGCCAACAGCAAAACCAGACCGTTATCCTTCATGTCTGAAATTTTGTAAGTGCACTAGGAATAACAATGTTGCCATGCGACGTCTTCATGACACACAACCACCAACGTCTCACAGTGATAATGACCAAAAAGTTAGCTCCAGAATCTACACACACACACACACACACACACACACACACACACACACACACACACACACTTACTTCAATATAAACTTGTTTAATGTGTTTCAGGTTGGAGTTTTCCTTTAACCTTCAGCTGCGTAGCTGTATCTTGTCTCAACTGTAAGTTGCTTCAGATAAAAGCATCGGCCCAATGAGTAAAAATAAAAAGGCTAGACTTGAGTCTCATGCTGTGACATTAACATGAACTGGGGCCTGGCTTATGGTCAACACACATCACTGTTCAGAGAACAGGAAAAATCATCAGGCTTTGCAAATGGATTGCATTAGTGTGACAAATACAGTGATGGGAGGTGTAATGATATAAACAAGAATGCAGGGAAAAAAAAGTGTTAGGCATGGGAATTTTTTTTTTATTTAAATTTCAGTTTCTATCCAAGTAAAGGCAACTGATGTATTTGTCTTAAAACACTGTATAACTGCACTCTCTTTTGAGTTGTTCTGCTCTGATGTTATAGAAACCATTCCATTGGTGAAATCATCCTGTATTGCTTATACACAGGTCACAGTGCATCAGATGTTGTCGTATTTATGTGCCAGATAGAAATGAAGAGGTTTTTAACCAAATGTTGAAGCTAGTTTGCATTAGCTTACAATTCAGTAAGCTAGCTTGCATTGCAGCAAGGGCCTATAGCTACCTAATAGTGCTGTAGCTACTAATTATGGCTAGCTGTCATAAATAGTAAACAACATTTACAAACAAATAGTAACATGGAAATAAAATAATTAATTAATTATTATTATACAGATAATACCTTAGTCCCTGCTTGTCTAGCGGCTAAGGCTCCCACGTTCTCACTGCTGCGGCCCGGCTTTGATTCCCAACCCAGCTACTGGGAGTGTACTCTCGGCGCCGCTCCGAAGCCCGGATAAAATGGGACGGTTGTATCAGGAAGGGCATCCGGCATAAAACCTGCACCAAATCAAACATTCAGTCCAGTGATTCGCTCTGGCGAACTGAAAGAACATGTGCAGTTAATACCTCATGCAGGCACTTAAACGTTATCTGCATATCTAGCTAGCTCAAGACTGTAGCTCTGATGAGGTCCTCAAGGATCAAGTGTAAGGATGACAGTCAGAGGGTGACCTGATTGGCATGAAGGTTACTACTCTGCCCTCCTCCAGGCCCCACCTCCAAGATGAAGGCTGAATTGTAGCTGAAAACTGAAGATGATGCTGGTGACAAAGTTACACTTTGTACTTGCATGAGACAGACTTTCATTATTTGTTAGAAACATTAGCCTCATCGTTCCAAGTGCAAAACTAAAGACACAGAACCTCTGTGGTAAAGTAAGAAGATGGGTACATTATTTATTTGTAAATCACATTTAACAATAAGAAACCAACAGGGTGACTGTTGGTGGCATGTGATGCATTATGGTTTTCCTCATTTCTTCTTTTTGCACTGTTATTTATTTAGTTTCCCTTCTATCTCCATGCCATGAATCATATTACTTACATTTTATTATTATTATTATACTTATATACAGTCAGGTCCATAAGTATTTAGACATTGAAAAAGTCGTTATTTTAGCTAGAGTACAGCTTTAATTTGAGGGTATTTACATCCAACACTGTAGGCATTACAGCACTTTTTTATATGTGCCCCCCCTGCCCTACATCCTTCTTTCTAAGGGACCTAAAGTAATTGAAGAAAACAACTGGTGGATGACCGAAGTATTCTTTCCCTGGTGAAGAAAAACCCCTTCACAACAGTTGGCCAGATCAAGAAAACCCTCCAGGAGGTAGGCCTATCTATGTCAACAAAACCTCACCAGAGTAAATATAAAGGGTTTACCACAAGACGTAAAGTATTGGTAAGCCTCAAAAGCAGAACTATACCCATTGAGATGGCTGAGACCAAGGACAACTTCTGGGAAATGGTAAGAGAAGAGTTTGCAGAAGAGAAGGAACTGCTCATACTCTGAAGCATGCCACCTTATCTTATGGCCTGGGCATGCATGGGTGCTAATGGAACTGGTTCCCTTGTATTTATTGATGATGTGACTGATGACATAAGCAGCAGGATGAATTCTGTAGTGCTTGGGGTTATATTATATGCTAGGTTTCAGCCAAGTGCTTCAGAAATCATTGGACGGCACCTCGCAGTGCAGATGGAAAATGATCCAAAGCATACTTCAAAAGCAACCCAAGACCCTTTTTTTTAAGGCCAAGAAGTGAAATGTTCTGCAATGGCCAAGTCAGTCACCTGACCTGAATCTAATTGAGCGTGCATTTCACTTGCTGAAGGCAAAATGATTTACAACCAAGTATTAAATACAACAGTTTCATTTATGATCGTTAGTTTGTCCAATTACGTTTGGTCCCTTAAAAGGGGAATCACAAAAAAGTGCTGTAATTCCTACACTGTTCACAGATTTGGATGTAAATAGCCTCAAATATTTTGCAGATGCAGTTTGAGCTCATATTCATCATTTGAATTCATATTTATTATTTAATATCAACTCCAATATGCTGTTGTAGACAGTCAAAATAATAACTTTCTCAGTGGCCAAATATTCACGGATATATTCACAGCGCTGGTCATAACAATTCAGTTTTTGTAGTTTTTTAAGGATCCCAAAAATAATTGCAAGAGGAATTGGTGTTTTTCCCCAGTCATACATCTAGTCTTGAAAATATGGGACGAATATGGGACAGATATAGGACATTAATACACAAAATAAAGGCATCTACTTTTGTGTATGTAATGTGTCATATGGATAAGCTGCTCATCTGTTTATAGGCTTCACATTCCCCTGTGGTGTTCTGTGTAACTATAAACAGTGTTAAATCTGGACAGTGCTTTATTAGAGTTTACTCCATTGATGCAACGGCAGAGTAACAGCCTGCATGATGTAAACAGACTATTTTGTGCTGCTCTAAATTCATGCCTTCATTTCACACTCCCTTGGTTTTCTTTCTGCACTTTCTGTGAGGTGGAGGTGGGAAGCCTGACACTGAACTCAGCTGCCTGATAGCCGCATGACTGATATCATGTTCTAACTGGCTGTTCTATGCTTGATGACCTCGCTTGGGTCTGGCAAAAATATCTACATTTTATGTTTATTCACATAGCTGTTGCTATTATCCAGAGACGTTAAAAGAGTCAACAGTGATAAATCCCTCAAATCTCACAGAACTGAGTTTTCACCAGCTGAGTTGAAAATTTATTGACCTGACTCACTTCACCTTATGCCCAATCACCTTTGTATTTGAAAGCTTTTTTTTTTTTTGTTCCAACTGAGCAGTCAGTCAGATTGTCATATTAGTTTATACACATATTAGCCTTAACATTAAAGCCACCTGCCTAATATTGTGTAGATCCCCCTTGTGTCTCCAAAACAGCTCCGATCTGTCGAGGTATGGACTCCACAAGACCTCTAAAGGTGTGCTGTGGTATCTGGCACCAAGACGTTCACAGTAGATCCTTTATTTCCTGTAAGTTGCGAGGTTGGGCCTCCATGGAGCTAACTTGTTTGTCCAACACATCCCACAGATGAATCTGAACAGATTGAGATCTGGGGAAATTGGAGGCCAAGTCAACACCTTTGTCACCTTTGACAACTCTT
>CM074959.1:12038376-12051519 GCA_037577455.1 Pangasius macronema | reverse complement strand
CTGTGGGATCAGACCAGACAGACTAGCCTTCTCTCTCCAAGTGCATTAATGAGCCTTGGGCGCCCATGAGCCTGTCGTTCACCAGTTGTCTTTCCTTGGACCACTTTTGATAGGTACTAACCACTGCATAACAGGAACACCCTACAAGACCTGCCGTTTTGGAGATGCTCTGAATCAGTCATCTAGTCATCACAATTTGGCCCTTGTCAAAGTCTCTTAGATCCTTACGCTTGCCCAATTTTCCTGCTTCCAACATGTCAACTTCAAGAACTGGCTGTTCCCTTGCTGCCTAATATATCCCACCCCTTGACAGGTGCCATTGTAATGAGATAATCAGTGCTATGGCTGATCAGTGTATAGTAAACATAGCTAGCATTCAAGTGCTCGCAGAGAGACTGAATGAGTTATGTCTGACAAGACACTATAAGAAAATGTAAAAGCCAGAATGTGCTGTACCTAGTGTTGCAATGTCTATTGAGGAGAAAGCACCATGGCATCATCTGGTGACTTCACTAGAAGTCACCAGATGATGCCATAGACTAATTTGCCGATTCATCGTGACCATTTGCATATAAAAATTCTTTATCATAGATTGTAACTTCTTTCTTAGAATTTATTTAGAAGTTTGCTTTGGTCACAGTACCACAAACTATTTACATAATAACAAAATTCTGCATTATTTTAATCAAAAATGCAGACAGAATGAAGTAGTATGGTAATGAGGAGTTAGGAAACAGACACAAAGGAACTGTTTACAGATGGAATGACTTGCTTTTCTTACTGTAATTATCGCCAAGAGTGTTTAAAATGAGGAAAAAGAGTTGCACACATGGACAATGTGCCACTGTACTCTTCCTTAAAAAGGGTCACAAAAGTGGTGTAAAAAATTGAAAAATCTAGTGACAAAGTCTCCAACACAGTATCTGACAAGACACTGTATGAAATTGTAAAAGCTGAACATGCTGTGTGTATACCACAGCTTAACACACCTTCAGGACATGTTTGGACATGCAGAGCTCTTGTCCGAGTGTCGTGTGACAGTATCTCACTTTAGGGCAGTGTCGCAGTCAGGACCTGGAGGATAACAGCCTTAACACCGTTTGGTCTTGGTCTCACAAAAATGCTGTGATAATGAGCTGATTGTTTGAAAATGTGTTCGCTGAAGCACTGTTTGCTTTTGCACCTAAAGCTGCATCAGTTGTTACTTTTGGTTTGTTTGATATTTGGTTTAATTTCACACTGCACATTATTAAAGGAAGATTAAAAGAGGAAAAACCATATGAAGAATAGATAGGGCTGAAAACATACTTGTGAAACTCTTTCATTCCTTTGGAAAAGGTAAACAAACCATCACCAAGTTCGCATGGAATTGAGAAAATCTCTGCACACACAGAGCTGATGTTAAATAAATGATTAGGTAATTATATAAACGTCTGGTTTAAAACATTTTAGATATCACATCCAACGTTCTTCTCTCAATCCAGTATCCAAATCTCCAGAACACATGGCAAAACTCCAGCTCTGTTCTTTGGCTCAGTTTGCGCCTCACGGCTCAGTTTAGCAGCACACATCTACAAAAAGTTGCTGCAACTCAAACACATGGCATGTAGGTCACTTGGTGCAGCTGATTCAATTCAGATTTGAATCACTTTCTCACTAGAGCGGGCTGAGGCCACCTCACTGAGACGCACTCGAGTGTGATCGCTGTGTTGTCATCTGCCTAAAGAACCGCTCTGAGGGGAGAACACACCAGGGTTCCGTTCAAACCGACTAAACACGGAAAAAAGCTGCACTCTTTCGTTGTGTTCACCTTTCTCCAACATCTTGTTTCTGACCACTGAATGGGAAAATGTGTTTTACAAGTATGTTTTCAGACCTACATGCCTCTGAGACCTTTTCTTTTTGCTTATTTACGTGCAGTGTTACACCACGGCAAACAAAAAGCACCGAATAGGTACAAGTGAACTGAGACATGTTTGACTTTTTATTTTATTGGGAGGGAAATGTACCTCTAACTGGAAAAGGCTGATCTGGATCACTCTAATTAGTCACTCATAGCACGCAACATATATATAAATTTTTTTACAGTTGGTCCTAACACTGTCTAATATCGGCTACAAGACAAATCTCACCTTACAGTAAGTTACAGGCTCACAATAATAGCTCACTAAACAGGTGTACTCAGCGTTAATCAAACACTCATATAGTGTCCCATTCCAATATGAGAGTGGAAAATGAAGAAGACCTTAAATACAAGGTTTAGGGATTTGTAGGTGTGGGAATGCTTCTTTAATTTGTCCTTATTTAATTGACAGTAGTGGGTAAACTGTAATAAAATGTATTCAGTAACCACAGAAATGATTTCAGCTCTTGATTTGGCCCTGCAGGAACCCGAATCATCTATGACCGGAAGTTCCTGCTGGACTGTCGCAGCTCCCCATTGGCCAACACTCCCCCCAGCTGCCTGCCGGACATCCCTGGAGTGACCAGCCCTCCTACAAACACTGTCACCAACAACAAAACCCGCCCTCAAGAGAGCGTCAGCAACAGCAGCATCGCTCCTGTGGACAAGGCCACGGGTACATGTTGTCCTCTCAGCTTGCACTTTATATAGGACACTATAATAGATTAGTTACAGTACAGAGTTAGTAGTAGATTTACCCTACAAATAAAGTCCATTTTTGCCAGTCAGACATTTAGATGGTAAATGCATACTCCTCCTTTCAGGGGCTCCGTAAACTCGTACCCCATATTTGTCCGAATTCTTCTCGCACGACTACTGTTTTGTTAAATATTTATCACAGAAATATTTTAAAAGGGAGGACTGCTCTTTAGCTCTGTAGATGTTTTGAAATACTGATTAAAGTTGTACAGGTTTAATTTGGATTTATTGCTTGCCCTATGTCCTCCTCCTTATCACCACTTTGTAATTTGTAGTACTTCTCTTTGAGGTTTGTAGCCGTGTGCTAAAGTGCTTTTTACCAAAAATTCTTGAATTTTTTTTTTTTTTATTCCTTTATATATAGTGAGGAAATGAAACTGTTATCACACAGAAGCTGATCATTTTCCTATAACAGCATGTCCTGAAGTGTTTTATTTCTCTTATACCACAGCAATGGTATTTAATGTTGTGGAATGTCCATAGGAGGAAAAACAAACAAGCAAACAAAAAGTTCCTTATGTGATACGTTCACTAGGCTCTCATCTCTTTCTTATTAATGATTTTTCATTATATAAGACAAAATAATCGCAGCCTCTAATGTTATAACCAAACCACAAAGCATAAACTCTTCCGTCCTGAAGACGTCGCTGTGTTTTGTAAAACGTAATTACAGCTTCACCTCTGATCGTTACAAAGCACTGACACTGGAGACTCCTTCCCTAAATGTTAAATAAACGTCTCCTTACAAAAAACTTCACCACATCAACTATTACTCACATTTTTAAAATCTCTTTATGTGGAGCGTCCTCCACACAAGTCCCTGTGAATGAGCTATTGCTATAGAAGCGATAATGGGTTAGGAAGCATGCATCGATATAAAACTGTGATTTGCAGCTGCGCTACTGTCAGAGCTGCCGTTATAGAAAATCGTTCAACACCAGCCAAAATTGAGAATTCAACAGCGCCGTTATAAATATAAAGATTACGTTTATGCCGATGCCTACAGCCCTTCTGCTGTAATTGTTCCGTGACTGGAAAATGCTCATGTCTGATATAGTAGTGTTGACGGGAGAACCAAACTAGCATCAGCTCTTTGTTGATGGAAACTGATCCAAGATTATAGTGACTGCCTTTATTATCAGCTCTGCTAACACTAATTCAGTGCACAATATAATCATATAATACACCGTATAATGTAGATTTATTGTGTCTGTTCTGTCCAGGTGAAGACGCCCAGTTTGAAATGGACATCTAGTAACCTCAAACATCAACACTGCAGTGATGACAGTCCTGTAAGGATGAACGAAACAGAAGATTTCTCCTGTCATCTACCTTCTTTCATGATCTGCTGTTGTTTTCCTGCCCATTATTCCTGTACCGATGCTGTCATTCCGGACACGCACAAGACATTTATCACCGAGTCTCACACACTGCTGTGCCTAAATGCACTCGAGTTACTGCCTGTGCTGCTGCATAAGCTTCTGCTCAGGATGTGTGAAATCCAACACTTTTTGCTACAACTTGTGTAGTTTGCTAACATGATCACTGGGAGGAGCAGTGGTCCGTTTTGAATTAGATTTTTTTTTTGTACCTGGTGCTGGAGAGGGTGAAAGTGTTGAGTCAGACAACAAAGAAAACATTTCCCCACACTTCCTTTGCCCTTTGACAGTGTTACCTTTTTATAATGAAAATGTAAGAATTTGTTTCTTTTTCGCCTAAAGTGTCATTCAACAAAATGTAAAATGCCTTTTTTTTTTTTATTTTTTTTTTATGGTTTTAGTTATGCTGTGTAAATCTCGTCAATTATGCATTATCTAAGGAATAAATCCCTCCCCTATGATTTATCCAAACATGGGAAAATGCAAAGAATGAGNCTTTAGTGTTTTTCGATGATGTGATAATGACTCACAATAAAAGCAACATTTGAATAAGAATCAAGATTTACTAAATATGCATAAAATATATTTCATTACATTTGTCAGATCCCATTTGTACAAACATTATACAGTTTATAAACATGAAAAAGTAAGGCACTGGAGGAAATGTCTAGCTGTTGAGTATCTAACTCAGAGCAGTTATTTATTCTAAGTATAACAGTGTAGTGATTCACTTAACTGATTCGATTCTTTTGAACTAGCTGTTCAAGTGAATCTTTAAACTCATTAGCCAGTCAGAATGGCTAGTCTTAAACCCTGAGCATGATACAATATCAAATGTCCATCTTTAAAAAATGGTTCATGCCTCCCTGAGAATCGATTCACTTAACTGAGTCATTTAAAAGGAACGAATCGTCCATCACTGGTGTATGAAAGGGCTATGTTTCCTGAATGATGGTGAAGAAATGCCTTTGTGCATTGTCCACATTTCTACATTGTCTCTTTGCTTAGTGCTAAGGTTCTCTGGCAGTCTCTCGTCGTTGGGGATGGGCAGGTAAAAACGCCGTAAGTGCTGAAGTCGATTTGGCTTGGTGTTTGAGAGTCAGATCAGTGGCAGCCGCATGCCTCCGCCACCATGCCTTCGTGATGCCTCATCACCATCTTCCCGTTCTCGTAGTAGAGCATGGAGAGCGGAGCCAGGCGTGTAGGTACACAGGATGGACACGGGACGCGGTCCGGTTGGTGCAGCTTCAACAGGCTCTGTAATAAAGAGAGGAAGAATAAGATCAGTAACAAGAAGAGATAAGGTTGATATCACAGCTAGTTATAAAGCATCATATTAATGAAAATCTGTATTTTGGGGGAGGAATTCAGCCTAGGGCCCATTTTAATGTTTCCCCTGCTCTAACACACACTTCACCTCAAGAGTAAGTGTGGATGAATCAGATGGGAACATTGGGGACAGGGAAAACACTAAAATGTGCAGGACAGGGGATTCTCCAGAGCCAGGATTGGGAACTGGTGTCCTAGGGGAAGAGGAAGTAGGGCACCATTTTGGACACAAGGCATAAATTTGTTTGTTTGTTTCTCCTTACCTGCATGTATGCGTGATTCGTTGGAGTGAACGACTCGTCCACCGGTGTAGGGCAGCCACCTTCACAGCGGTATGCGTTGTATCTCTTTGGATAAATAATCCACTCACTCCAACCAATCTGGTCAAAGTCCACCCACATGTCCACCTTCCTACACAGGGTCTTCTTTTCACCCTCGACTTGTGTGAGTGTTGGCATCGCGCTGTCCCCCGCCGCCTCGCTCACCCTCTTGTGTGCCCGGTGGTTGCGTTTGTGTCTCCGGGCCACAGGCTCAGACAGCGCCCGATCCTGAGCCACATACTTGGAGTGCTCAGCTGTGCGGATCAGCGTGGACGCTTCTGTCCTCGTCTGCTTGGAGTAAACCACCATCATGACACTGTTGGCTGTCGGATGCTGGATGGCATTCTCAAGGTCCCAGGGTGCCACTTCGTCCGAGTGAACCTGGGTGGGAGGCAGACCCCCCTGGTGCAGCCAGTACTTCAGCAGCTGGGTGATATTGAGGACTCTCCAAGAGGAGTGTGAGGATGGAGACGTGCTTGACGCGGCGTCAATGCGACCCAGGTGAAGACGCTCCTGGGTGCCTTTGGGAGCGTGGTAGATGTCCACCACGGGGTTCTCAGAGGCCGAAAAGTCCGGGAGGCGCAGGCGCAGCTCTGAGCGCTGCACATCGTCGCTCGCCGAGATGGAGGACATGTCAAACGTGACGGCCCACTTGTCACCCACCTGGTAGCAACCTAAAAAATCAAACAAACAGACATACAGACATTAGGACATGTCATAAACATCATAAACAATGCAAACCCAGACGCGCAAAGATCTTTAATTAATGTTTGGCGGGTAACAATTCCGAAGACAGCCTTCACACATCTGCAGCCAGGCGCAGTTAATAAAGCTGAAGACTCATATTGTCTAATTGTGTATTCCCACTTTTAAGCAGACGTCGTGAAGTTTGTAGCTAATACACACCCTGAGCATAATAAACGACTTGGTAAATAACAAGTCAGTCGCTAGCTAGCAGATGGAGCAGAATAACATCCTAATGGCATACGTGAAGTCCTCTCCCTCTGCCGCTGCGTCATCTAATCCAAAAAAAGTTTATCTATCCTAATGTTTAGCCATATAACTCCATACCTCAAAACGCAAGGATTAAAGTTCGGATTATATTTCCCATCTCATGCACAGTGTGTCAGATGTCACTTTCTGGTTCCAAACCCTCGAATATACATAAAAATACTCACTTTTGGCGACGAGGCTGAGCACCGAGTCGGACTGGTGCAGAGATGGATGCTCGTATCCGATCCCCGCGCTCGAAGTCCCTGCTAATTTCTTTGCGTCTCCGGCCAGTAAAGTGCGGTAGAGGTGCATCATGTAGAGCGGATACGGTCCTTTAGCGGATCCGCGCTTCCTGCTGACGAGCGCACTGGCGGAGACCGAGCGCACCCACAGCGCCACGCACAAAATCCCGCACACCAAGTGTTTCATAGCAATAGCAGCAAGAATAAGACAGAGGACAGAGACCGAGGACAGACAGCTCCGCGGTCTGGTCTTGCTCTCTGCTCGCTCCTCGGAGGGAATGACTTGGGTTCGCTGATGCCGAGCCTTTTTAATTAAGCTCCTTTCAAAACTTACAGAAACTGCAGCGCCGTTTGATGATCCGCAGCGCGCGCGCTGCCTTTGAAGTGGCTCGTGTGATCCATGTCAAGGTCATCGCGCACCGAAACCAAGCCGCCTTTAGAGCGCGCGGAGGTGTGAACGCACTGACGCTCTGCTGCGCCTAAAACAATACCATTAGCGGCGCAGATGGATTCATGCGCGTTACTCTGATTAATGGGAGAAAAGTCAATCCAGTGCAATTGAATTTTGAATGAAAATAAAGGAAGTCTTTTCGTGCAATCATCACTTTTCACCTTATTAGATGACGAGGAGGGAAAATTGTTTAGAGCAGCCTAATTAATCGATTTTATTATATCTTATTTATTTTTGCTGTGGTTAAAGGCTATACCGCGCTCATCGATGTTTTCGGACACTTTCCGACTCCAGCTTTCCCACCTCACACACAGCTTCAAAGATCGCAGAAGCAATCCTTCTAAGGTGCTAAGAAAGCCTTTTCTAATCTAGCTACAATTCCTTCACTAATTAACAACGCTAACATATTGCTCAGATGGGCTTTCAGGCTAATATCCCATAATCACGCCTCTGTAAATTGTGCAGTTATGTAAGCCGCTTATAATCTGTTTATGATCGCCCATATAGTCGATATAAAACCACTTAGATAGAGACTTAGCCTACATACAGAGTAACCCATCATCTGAAAATGCCACAGCAGTTATCTTTTAACAAAACAGCCGAAACAACAACAACAACAACAACAACAACAACAACAACAACAACAACAACAACAACAACAACAAATATATATATAAAGAGAAAAACAACCTTTATTGTGTTTAAATTTTTTTGTTATAATCGTAATGCAGAAAATAAATAACTATTTTCAACCCCAACATGTTTTATTCCCCACAGAAACACCCCTTTGATAAAAGAGAAGTGATTAAAGTTATTAACGATAACAGTCTGTATATGAATGCATACAATTACAGTATTCATATGGGTATTTATTTATGAATATAAGCGGTTCTAAAGTGCAAAATGGTCTTTCACTAAAGAAAGAAAGACTTAATAATACTTAATAATAAAGACTTAATAATAAAACAATAAAAGTGCAGACTAATTGTTGATATACTCCTAAAAATATTAAATATTTATTTATTTATTTATTTATTTATTTATTTATTTATCTGCTCAAAATAACTGTTTGAATATGTGACTATTTAAATATGTATTTTTCCCCCTGTAAATTCCATCATAAGTTGACAGAGATGTTTATGCAAGTCTAGTAATATAAGCTAATTATCTAATAATATAACTTCTAATAATATATCCTCAGACTCTAATAATATAACCTCTCATAATATTACTTACTTGCATCATTATTATTATTATTATTATTATTATTATTATTATTATTATTATTATTATTATTATAACTAAAATAACTTCTAATAATATAACCTCAGACATATTCACTGAGGTTGACTGGGGTTTAAGTGGATTAACTGTCTTTATAATGGCAGAAGTTTCATTACTATAAAGAGATTCAAATGGGATAAAATATTTTTGACCTAAGACTGAATAGACCCTGTGTAGCTCTCAGCTGTCCTGCTTCATCCTTATTCGTTCCTGTTAAATCTTTAGGCAGCAGGAGTTTGGGGAAATGAATGTTTTAATTATTTTTAAAATGTATTTGTTTATTTTAGCTTCAGACTTATAATAGAGCCTCTCTATCCTGTTTACCCCGAGCCTGATGTCACTGTGTGTAGAGAGCAGACAGACACGCATGACTTTTCAAAGCTCTATGACATGGCAGTTGTATTAAGTGTCCAACAGAGGGCGCTGCGTTACAACGTGTGTGGGATGTGGAGGTGGCGTGTGTATAAATTGCTTCAAAATGGAGATCTGCCTTTAAATTAGAATCAATTTCCTTTTCATAAGAAGTTGCTGGTTACAAAAATCACATTCCTTTTTATCAGTGATCACAAACTGTTCCTGCATTATCTTTTCTCAGGGGCTCTCTCTCTCTCTCTCTCTCTCTCTCTCTCTCTCTCTCTCTCTCTCTCTCTCTCTCTCTCCCTCTCTTTGCAGCCAGGGACCCTTTCAACTGTCGAACAATATTAGGATTATTATTTAAATGTGTAAAATAACATTTTGACAATTTATTTGAACCATACAACTTTCTATTCCTCAACGTAATCCTCACACATTTCATTAACACGGCTGTTCAATTTCAGTTGCAGTGAAATAGGCTAATAACTATAAGAACTCAGTAATAATAAATATAATACATTTGATAATGCTGAGTTGTGATTTCCTCCACTGTAATTAATTTAAACAGTCACAGACCCTATGTTTCACAGACCCTGGAGGTTGCTGGTCCCTACTTTGTGAACCATGATACTGCAAATCCCATTATATTTACAGATCTTTAGAAACATGGTTGGTGATCATGAAATATTTTCATAGTTGTGTATCATTAATATGCATAATTTCATCCAGTGCTTCCCTGGAAACAATCCACTGTACACATCCGGCCCTTGCTGATCCATAACAGCTGTGATCATTATCATTAAAATGGAAATAGGCTTTCAGATTCACTCCTGCCTTGAAAGATTAGATGGTCTAATGGTATGTATGAGGTGCCTTGATCTTGTATTGAGTTTACATAATTGTGGCCTGGTCGAGTCAATCAACTAGGTGACGTCATGTGTGATGCTGAGTGTACCAGATACGTTAGTGTAAGGTGACAGTTGAAGACTTGTATAAACTGGAATACATAACATGGAAAATAATTTATTATGGCCCGAAGATATGCACATTTGAGAGTAATGCTAAATGTGGACTAACAAAGCAAGCTAGCTAATCTTGAACATTAGCTACAGTCAGCTAATGTGAGAGTATGTATGTTTCCATCCAATTGTGAAAAGATTTAGTGTTCAAAGAGAGTTTCTTATTTAGGCAAAATTTTTTTTTACAAATATCGAGAAACTTCTTTGTCGTTGCTATTTGACCTTAGCAGATAACTTCTTTGTTGATATGTGAAATCAACACTAGTGAAAATGTATACATTTAGTGTCATGTGACAGGATTTTTATCACATGACTCGCCTAAACAAACTATTACATATCAAATACATTAGCAAAAAGTTGATTTTGGTGCAAGTGGTAAAATGTGCATATAAAAATCATTTTAAGAGTACATTTACTTTACAAAGGTAATAGACACTTAGCTAGGGTCTTTATTAGCTAGCCAAGCTACCTATCTCATCTAGTTTCATTTACAGAAAGCATGTAATAGTAAATGTAATAGTCTTCTTTTCTGTTTTATTTCTTGCTGGCTTGAGATCTTCATATATAAGCTGTAGTCTATTTTTTGTATTTTTTTGCTGACGTTGCTGATTTTTTTTTGCTCAAGTTAGACTTCAGCTATTTGCTGCATTGAAATAAAGTGAACCTTCCCATGTTCAGCGTGCTTGGTTAAAGTTGTTGCTCGGTAACTGGGAAATAAGGACACCATGCCCAAAATAATGACTGATGATAATTTATCTGATACTTCTTTAAATACAGACAATGTAAAGGTATACTGGCAGTGAAAACAAAGGCGAAACATTAAGAATGTTTCCTCAGATTTATTGATAAATTACTAAGAAAAGACTAAAATTACAATTTAATTACACTTACATACATCAACTAACCAGTGCATTAATACTAGGAGTTATCAGAAATACAAGTTAGACATTTAGATGGAATGTTCTTCTAAATTTGGCAAAAATCTGATTCCAGTTTAATGTAACCTTGGTTTTATAGTTATAGAGTGATATTGTAGTTGTGATATTTAAGCTAAAGTACCCTTATTCAATTAGATTGCTTAGAAATTATTTACCATGCATGTCTAGTGGTTGCTTTGGTATAAGGGTGTTGTTGATTGAGGGCATATCTTTCCTCAAGATCTCACCCCTCTGTTCGTTGAGCTAACGTTGACTGCAAGACATATTGCATATCTCTTCAGCAGCTTTCTTGATGAAAGCGGTGAACGGTCTGAGATTTTAATAAAGCATAAGTGTTTATAATGCAATGTGAAGTCACCGTATGGTGCAGACACTTTGACACTGACTTGCGGTGACAATTCGAGGCCTAATTAATCAGCAGGGACACCGATTGTTGTCAGTCTGTTTGCAAAACAGAGCGAGGCCTTAGGGTGACTCTAGAAAAAAAAGAGCAGTGGGAGAAGGAGAGCAGAATCGGGCCTTTGTGGAGCGCTGGGAGAGCCATGCACTTGGGCGACAGGCGGCTGAAAAACAAAAAGGCCGTGAAATATGAAAGGGCTGCTCGACCTCCTCTGCGTCATTTGAATAATGGGGATAATTACCCCCGCTGCAGAGACGCACCTGCATTAGAAATAAGCCTTTGATACCAACTTAAATTCAGTGTGATCAGTGCTGTGTCATTAAGATGCACCGCACAGGTCCTTGCTTTTCTACGGCCAGAGAGATTCACTCAGCAAACGCAGCTAAATTGCAGCATGTCCTCATAATGTAGACTTTGTTGTGCAGATTAGTGAGAAACAATGGCTTGAGGATCAGTAGGTGTACGCAGATCTGTGGGAAATTCATTGGAGGATAGTTCAGACAAAAACAAAACAAGACAATTTCCCACTTATCCAAAATGTAGTCGATTAGTCAGCTCTGTTTGCTGTCTGTCATTTGCTTATTTAGAGCAATAAGGCTAATGTAGCTATCATGTAGGTTTGATCGACTATATTTGAGCTGAGTAGAAAATTTTGTAAAAGACAAAAGCACCTCAGGTCTTTTTTACTTTATCAAACCTGAAGCGTTTAGGTCTTTGGTTTTGGTTTTTATTTGAGTGTGTGTGTGTGCGTGTGTGTGTGTGTGTGTGTGTGTGTATGTGTGTGTGTTATTGTTTTGAAACTGCTTACCAAAACCTACAAAAATGTATAATAATGACTATACAGTATATATAATTTATATATGTATTTGTGTTTGTGGTGTAATGGCAAGACATTTTGAATGTACGTATCTGTGTAAAAGTTCTGAAATTATTGGAACAGCAAAACCAATTCTTTTGTTTTTGCTATACACCGAAGACATTTAGGTTTGAGATCAAAAGCGGAATACCAGACAGTAGATCAGAATTTCAGCTTTCATTTCCTGATATATACATCTAGATGCATTAAACAACTTGGAACATGGAACCTTTGGTAGCAAACCACCCAATCCTAACGGTATACTCAGAGTGCACTGTCATGTGTAACCCTAGTTGCTGGAGTTGGTTCTCAGCTGGGAATCAAATTGAGAGCGCTATAGCCTAACCAGTAGTCCTTCAGGGGACCGCGATGTAAACTAAAGTAAATAATACATAATATTTGGTTGCATATCCCTTGCTTGCAACAACTGCATCAAGCCAGCGAACCACTGACATCACCAAACTGTTGTATTCTTCGTTTGTGATGCTTTTCCAGGCTTGTATCGAAGCTTCTTTCAGTTACTGTTAGTTTTGGGGGTTTCTCCCTTCAGTCTCCTTACAGTTGATGAAATGCATGCTTAGTTGTGTTAAGATTAATGACTTCACCAGTCTAAAACTGTTCACTTTTTTCCCCTGACAAAGTGCTTTCTTGTGTTGGCAAGATGTGATGTTTTGGGTCATTGTCTTGCTGCATGATGAAGTTCCTGCCAATTAGATGGGTTGAATTTCTCTGTAAATTGGCAGACAGAATGTTTCTGTAGACTTCTGAATTCATTCTGCAGCTATCATCATGAGTTACATCATCATCAATAAAGATTATTGAGGCCATTCCAGAAGCATCCATGCAAGTCCAAGCCATGACACTACCTCCACCATGCTTGTCCGATGAGCTTGCATGTTTTGGATCATGAACAGAT
>CM074959.1:12013683-12035842 GCA_037577455.1 Pangasius macronema | reverse complement strand
AGAGAAAAGTATGGAGAAAGAAAGGAACAGATCATGATTCAAAGTATACCACATCATGTGTCAAACATGGTGGAGGGGGTGTTATGGCATGGACATGTATGGCTGTCAATGGAACATTCTGGTACAAGTTAATCTTGGTTTCATCAGTCCAAAGAATCTAATTCCAGAACATGGGAGGCTTTTTTAGATGTTTTCTGGCAAAGTCTAATCTGGCTTTCCTGTTCTTGAATGTTACCANCACTGTGGTGGCTTCATATCATATTAAATATGCATAAAAAGGCTTTTGAATTATATGTCTTTTCCTGAAGTTTATTATGTCAGACTATAAAATATGTGTCCAATAACCCTTCTTTCTACTGTGGTGACTCATTCTGTCTTTGCCTAAGTGAATGTTCCCCAGTGTTCACTTTAAATCTCTTTGTCATGTGTCAGAGCTGGTCTCTGTTTCATTGCTGAAACATAAAGTATATTAAATTATTGAAATATTTGAATGTCCAGAGTAATCCCTGGGTAGGTCTGCTTGACTGTTCCTGATTTTTTTTTTTAATGATAAATAAATCTGGGTTTGGAAATAACTCAGGTACAACAAGTACATTTCAGATTCAACTAAAACATTTCAATCAGTTTTAATATTCAATATTTCAATATTGATAAAATTGATGTTTGTTTTATTGGACAATTTATACTCATTACTGTATACTTCAGATGCTGACTGACAATAAGCCACAGTAAGTGCAATGCGTCACACATTAAGGGTTACATTTAGAATAGAATAGAATAGAATATGCCTTTATTGTCATTGTCACAGGTACAATGAAATTTAAAAGTGCTCTCTTCAGTCAGTGCATAGTCACACTGAGTGTTAAACCCAATGTTAGGGCAATACTAAAAAAAGTAAACAAAAAAAATAATAATAATTTAAAATAGTTTAAATGTTAAGACAATGCTAAAATATAATACTTGAATATGGTAAGACAATGCTAAAATATAGTAATTTAATATAACAACAATACTAAAATATAATAATTTAAATACTTTTGAATTCCTAAAAATATGAATAAATAAGAATAAATATACTTTAAAACTGCACATGAGCATACCCACACACAGGCAATATATAAAAATGTTGAACATGATTCTACATCCTACACATACCTCCACCGTTTTACAGATCGAATTATTGTATGTTATTTTATTTTTTAGCAGCATTCAGAACAGTTATTGCATTTGGATAGAAACTGTGCTTGAGTCTATTTGTCCTTGCATTAATTAACCTGTGCCGTCTGCCAGAAGGCAACAGTTCAAACAGGAAGTGTCCAGGATGTGAAGTGTCTTTAACTATGTTCTGTGCTTTTTTAAGACAACGGGGACTGTGTAGGTTTTCTAAGTGGGGATAGGGCAGCCGACAATCTTTTGGGCGGTGTTGAGGACCCTTTGGAGAGCTTTCCTCTGGGCCACTGTACAGCTGGTGTACCAAATGCATATACAATATGTTAGTACACTTTCGTAGAAGGACACCAGCAGTCTTTGTGTGATGTTATTCTTCCTTAGTATCCTCAGGAAGTACAGTCTATGCTGGGTCTTTTTTAGCAGCACAGAGGTGTTCACGCACCAGGATAGGTTCTCCTCTATGTGGACTCCCAGGAAGCGGAAGTCTGCCACCCTCTCCACACGGTCCCCGTTGGGATTTCTGTTTTTTTTCCACCTGTAGTCTATTATGAGTTCTTTGGTCTTTGAAGTGTTGAGGAGAAGGTTATTGGTTGTGCACCAACCAATTTTAATTTTCTCCCTTGTCCCAGATGGTTTGGTGTCCTCAAATATTCTTTATTTTGGTCTGATGCAAACGTGTAGCCAGAAATTACTTGGAGTCTCATCCAATATCCTTTTAATCTATTCCCAAACCTTCATATTCTTTCTTCATTCAGTTTTTAAAAATGATCTTGTACGACATCATAGAGATTTTTTGCATGCAAAATTTATCAATTAAAATATTAATAAATATTAAAAGATGAAAATATATGTGTAATCATTGATATGGTCAAGTTTTCAGTTAGGCAATGTTTATGGAAGGAGTCTCCAGTGCCAGTGCTTTGTAACAGTCAGAATTAAAGTAACGTTAAGTTTTCCAACACGGAAAAGTCTTCAGGACAGAAGAGTTTGTGCTTTGTGGTTTCTCAGTAATATGAGAAGCTGCATTTTTTTTGTCTTGTTACCTTCAAGGGAGAGAAAATAAACCAGAGGCTGGTGAGGGAACAATGGCTGCTATAACATAAGTGATAACAGGAACTGACCTATAAATACAATTATAAATGAATAAAAAATGATGTGTCACCTTTTGATAAATAAAAAGTTGGCAAAAATCATTGGCAGATTATTGTAGTATAATAAGAGTAAAAGACTTGGGATGTGATGTTATTAGAAAATAGTTGACTTTGAAGTGGTAACAGTAACTCTGCTTCACACTGGATTGACATCATCTTATTGTTGGTTATTCTCCTATAACAGATCATTCCCAACTGTTTTATTACTTACTTATTAAAAATGGATGTGGCTTGATATCCAGTGCAAAAGTAAAGAAAGGCACAACAGACACCAAACAAAGATTTATTTTCACCCTATTCCTAGTTTCACCCTATTCCCTATTCAAGTCATAAAATGAGCAAAACATCCTCTTCCTCATTTTCATGACTTTGATTCATAACTTAACAAAGAAGAAAGAAGCCAAGTTAAGCATTGTGCTATAGTGCAAGTCAGACCTGTAGTGTTTGATCACCCAGATGCTGTTTATTGTGTTCCTTTTACAGCTCAAGAGCATAACCCACAAAGGCGTTTGAAAGATATGAAAAGACTTCTTTGCCAGACTTTCACAGGACGTCCAGATTTTGGCAGAACTAAAAGAATTTATTTTTTAAGGCCCTTGAAAGGTCGATTATGGTCATATACAAGATGTCAAAAGGTCAAGGCTGTCTTAAATGCACCAGTAAAAATGTCCTTTATTGGACTAATTTAATTCAGGCCAGGCTGGAACAAAAATGACCATCCATGAATGTCACTGGAAAGCCAGTGAGCACTGGGAGTTGCTTGACAGAGGGTGATAATTCAAACAGACAGAAATTCATCATTTCACCGTTATAATATGTTCATTTATGAACCTTGTTTGTCCCAGTGTCCTCCCTTTTTTCATCCTTTTTTTCATCCCTTCTTCATCCCTTCTTTCTTTCTTTCTTTCTTTCTTTCTTTCTTTCTTTCTTTCTTTCTTTCTTTCTTTCTTTCTTTCTTTCTTTCATACTCATGGAAGGAGCCTGCACCGTCAGCATATTGTAAGAGTCATTGAGTTTTCTGACATGGGAGAGTCTTCAGGACAGAAGAGTTTATGCTATACAGTTTCTCAATAACATGACAAGCTGCATTTTTTTTGCCATATTAACTTCAAGAGATAAAAAAGAGAGGATGGTGAGGGAGTGACATATGGTTATACCTACTACAATGTGAGTGATAACAGGAGAAACAAAAGTATGTGATTCTTTATTGAATAAAAATGGTTATTGTTGGTAAATCTTTGTGGTATAAGAGGAATAAAACAATTAAACTACATGCTGTTCGAGGGAACTAATCAACCTCAGGGTGGTAACTCCACTTTATCACACTACTTCATTGTTGATTACCTCATTGCTATAACACAAGTATCTCTCACATGTAGTCTACTTAATCACTGTTGAAAGTACACTCTAATATTTAATGTATGTGTATGGGGGAGTGTGCCATTTGTGAGGTTGCAAATATAAAGGAGGGGCACAATTGTGTTTTACTGAAAGAATGGCCCAGAGGGAACCAATATAAAAAAAAAAAGTTTCACCAAATCAGTCTCACAAGATGAAAGGGTTTAGATTATTTTCCAGATCAAAGACACATCCTTTCATTTAAAGCATACTTTTTGCCCCCTAAATGGGAACTCTCGCTTCTCAGACACTGCTGTGATGCTGTAAAGAAAATATTACACATATTTTTCTTTGCTAACAATTCCGTTACAGCCACATCCCTATTGTTCTGCTTTATGGTGAGGCTGGAGATTTACTGCTGATATCGAGTGAGGAAAGAGTGTGAGATGTCAATATAGAGTGATGAAATCCATCTCTTGAACACGCCAAGATAAACATCAGCATGCCGTCTAATCTTGGATTCGGCATCCAGACACGAAATAGCTCTACTGCTCAATATTCTTTTCAGAAAATTGAGTGTAGCAGAGAAAAGCAGTGTGTCTCAGGGGTGGATTGTCAGTCTCTGAGTGTATCACTCCTGCGAGCCACATCTATTTCTGTTCCTCCCCAAATCACACCATGATCAATGATGACAGTTGCAAAATCAGAGGGGAAAATCAGCAAAACCTCATCAGTTCGCCTCTCAAACTCACAGAGGCAATACCAACAATACTACCAGTGAGAGGAAAGAAAATATATATCAATTTGTCTTTCATCGTGAAGTTGTTTGTCTTTATTTAAGACAGCTTTTTCAGACTGGGCTCATAATTATGCAACTGGGATTTGAAAGCTTTCAGTGTTTCTTGTCTAATGGCACACTTTTTCAGAGAATATTTTAGCATCAAGAACTAGAAAATAACATAAGCTTGTAAATCAGGTTCCAGCACTGATGATAATAGGAAGATGTTTTCCTTCCCAATTGCAAGGCTGAAAAAAAGCATCATGCTGCAGCTTCATAATAAATGTGTCAGGTATAAATTCAATGCTTTAGTATTGTTTAATGAAAGTGTAATTTAGATTCGCTCAAATGTGGCTAAGCACAAAGCGGCTGAAGTTTAAATGCTTTGTATTCCCTTACAGAAAAGTCACACTTTATAAATAATAATTATTCACATGTGAAATGTACACGTGTTTATACACTCCACATAGACAAACATAGATAAACACAGAAATTTCACTTAGACAAACACAGGCAAACATAGACATTTCACATAGACAAACACAGACATTTTAGACACTTCACACCTTATGTTTTTCTCATATGGTTTTTCCAGTTAGTCATTGTAACCGAGGACTTAGAGACACTTAGAGTAAGGATTCATGTGCACAAGATTTATTTACAAAAGGCAGACAGGGTTGTTACCAGAATGAACAGTTGCACCACTGAACACATCCAAAGACACAATCCAAAATCAGAGAGGTGATAAACAGGTCGAGGTCACAAAAATACCAAAATGTCAGAGAACAACAACTAGACAAAAAAAACCCACAGCAAATCCAGAATATAAGGCTCAGAACTCACACAGATGGGCAAACTGTAAGACTTCTGATTGTCTTAAAGGTCCTAAGGTCCATGAGCTTTTTAAACTGTTCTAACAGGAAATGAGAGTAGTAGAAGAAGGGGTTCAAAACTCAGGGGAGGGTGCCTTCTGGCCATCTCTTCTGGTGGAAGAGATTCTGAGTTAGATATTACATACCCTGCAAGCTTCTTCTGACTTGGATCGCTCTTTGCAGATGGACGTGTGGTGCTTCCCAGGTGCATTGTCTGATCGAGTCTTCCACAGCAGGTACATTCAAATGTTCACCAGACCATGGGAAGAGTGGGGGTTGATACCCCAAAACAGAATGCAAAGGGGTGAGTCCAGTGGAGCAGTGATTGAGGGAGTTTTTTGCCCCAGTCCTGCTGGTAATTATAGCAGTACGCCCTCAGAAACTGTCCAAGCTCTTGGTTCAGTGTTTCTCTCTGGCTGTTGGGCTGGGGATGATAGCCTGAGAAGAGACTGACATTGATATTAAGCCTTTTACAAAAGCCCTTCCACACCTTGGACGTAAACTGAACTCCTCTATCAGAGACTATGTCCTCTAAAAAGAACTTCTGCTATCTCTAGGGCTGTGGGTAGTTTTGTGATGAGGGCTATGGGATCATGTACATTTCTACATTCTGTTTAAACATTTCCCACCAAAACTTCTTTTCCACCAACTTCTGTATTCTCCGGATGCATGGGTGCCCCAAACTCTGTGTACACATTACACAACTTCTGCTCATAGGGTCTGTGGCACATAGATATGCATGTTAGGACATTGGAGAGGAGTGGGATGGTCCTGCCTGATTTCTTTCATAATTTCCCAATGTATAGGAGCTGCAAAACATGACTTGTGCAGAGCAGTTTCTTGTGTCATTGTTATCATTGGGTTGTTCTTTGAATCTGGTCAGTAGGTCACCACATAGTCAAAATAAGTGAAGAACAGGGCCCACTTGGCTTGACATGTCTTTTGGCCTTCTTCATGTATTCAAGGTTCTTATGGTTGGTGATCACCACATTGCTCCAATGCCACTCTCAGATTTGTCCACCTCCACCATGAACTGGAGGTCTGGACTGGGATGATGCAGAATGGGTGTGGTGGTAAATCTTCTTTTTAATGTGTCAGAGGCTTCTAGGAACTTCAGTGTCCATTTCAGCAGCTTGGATTTGCCCTTGAGGAGTGAGGTTAGTGGAGATGCCACAGTATTATTTCTGTAAAGCTGCTTTGCGACAATGTCCATTGTTAAAAGCGCTATACAAATAAAACTGAATTGAAATTGAATTATTGAAACTCCTCATGAACCTACTATAGAGACTGGCAAATCCCAGAAAATGCTGCATTTCTTTCACCATCTGTGGTTGAGGCCAGGAGGCCACCTCTCCCACCTTGCTTTGAGCCATTTCAACCCCTTTTCCATTTATAATATAGCCTAAGAAACTTACTGATATCTGGTGGAAGTCACATTTTTCAAGTCTGATATAAACATTGTGATCAAGGAGCCATTTCAGAATGGCACATACCTGGTGATATGTTCTGTCTCTGTCCTGGAATATATCAGGGTGTCATCTATGTAGTTTATGACACAATAGTTGAAGAATTCCTATAGCAGCTCATTGATAAAGGCCTTTCTCACAGTCACAAATGGTATGTTTAATGACGGGAACTATGGATAAGCCAGTTTGAATGGGTAGGTCTTTAATCTGAATTTAATCTGAAAAAGTTAGAATTTAGGGGAAGTATAAGAAACATATCAACCACCAGCTGAAGTGTGACTTATCCAGTAATTAACAGTAAGCCTGCCTCAGCTGAATGGAGTGCTCGAGATTGATTATACCATTTCAGAAAATCAGTAAGATATGCCAGAACTAAACCATTTAGAGTTTTTGTAGCATATACAAAACCTAAACTGAATACATTTAATAAAATTGGAGAAATGTGATAAGAATTTTTTTTCTGGCAAAGAATGAAAGCTGCAGCATTCTGAATTAGCTAAAAATTATTTAAAGAGCCAGATCAGCCAGTTAGCAAAACATTATGGCAATTCAATTCATTTTTCATTTTTTCCATTAAGGAATCAAACCCACAAACTTTCGTTCACTAACCCAAAACTTTATGATGATAGTTTAACCAAAAATAAAATCACATCAAGTCAGTCATAAGTCAAGATACGTTTAGTATCACTTTCGTGTGTGTGTATGTGTGTGTGTATGTGTGTGTGTGTCAACTTGGGAGCCCTTTTTAAAGGGTTTGTCCCCTGAGTAATATGCACAGCAGGCCTGTCCATCTGTACTGTATATAATAATATGTGTAGGTTAGTGTACATGCATGAACTGCAGATATCTAATATCTACTGAGCTCCTATTGTATCTCATTAGGAAAACATTTTTTCCTTCTCCCTCATAATAAAGGACTGATTTTCAGGTCATTTATTTTATTTCTTATGGTGTTATTTTTTTTCGTTGTGTTCTGGTGTGTATTTGAGATCATCATTGGCAGTCATCCTCTATTCTCATTGTGACATCAATCTCATATGACATCAATCAGCCTCGGGTTGCGGTGAGAGTATCTTCAGCTGCCTGAGACGACAAGTTTCCTTTCACTTTGATTGCTGTCATTTCAAACAGGCACAGTAAAAGCGGTGCATATTCTAGTGCTGTCATCATATCTGATCTTTTGATCTATTGATTTCTGCATTGACTGCATATGCGTCCTGATGCCAGCCTGTCCTTGCCATGCTATATACCATATATAATACTTATAAATGATTAGAGTGAGCGAAATATATGCAGTTCATTTTCCACTTAAGTCTGAGTAGCGGATGTATAGCGTAAAGTTGGGCTTAAAATGTGGAGCACTTAAAATCTGATGTAAACTATGGATAATGTAAAAGGAGTGTTCTAGGAGTGAAGCCAATTTTAGAGCATGCTTGGTTTTCTTATGAATAAGATCAATTTGAAGTTGAATTTGAATGTGGTCATGTCTGTCATGGCTATGACTCACATGTTTGAGGTCAGTGCTCCCTGAATGGTTCTTTCAGAAACCAAAAGGGGAGGAAAAGGGAACAATGGAGGACAGTGGATGGAGGCAGTCATTGGATGTTGTATAGGAAATACAATGGAGGACAGGCAGTCATTGGATGTTGTATAGGATGTTGTATATTGCTATTGGAAAATAATCAACTTTGGGATGGTGATGTATCACACCACCCCGTCATGTATTATTTTCCTATACCAGCATGGCCCATTGTGCTTTATTCCTTACTTAATCGACTCCTGACCTATCAAATTCGAGAATTCCAGCTAAAAAAATAAACTGTAATATAATTTTAAATATGAGGTTGTAACTAGCTAAATATAGTTAAATCTACAAAGATGTGAACTGTTTCTTGAAATTTTGATATTATATAAACACATTTGAAGATTCTTGTCCTGTCGCTGGCTATGTTGTTCAGACTAACTCACTGAGAAGTGAGCTGAAATAGGCAGTTTACTGGAGTGTGTCCGTGTTGGATTTTGAGTGTTTCAGTCTCAGTTTGTCTCTGAGAAAGCCAGTGACCACATCAGTGAGGAGTCAATATGACAGGCCCCAGAGGAGAGAAACAGTCTGTTGAAATCAATCTGCATTCATGTGAATGCAGCGGTAGTGCCTGGTTTCCAGACTGTAAAACACATACACAAAAACCCCACAATTATTGGCACTCTTCATTTAAAAGAACAATAAATAAATAAATAAATAAATAAATAAATAAATAAATAAAACCTGCAGTAAGTGATTTTAGTTGCTGCATATTGGGATGCTGATACTGGCACCTCATATAATTGATACACAATATGGACAAAAGTATGTGGACACCTGACCATCGCACTCATATGTGGTTCTTCCCCAAACTGTTGCTGCAAAGTTGGAAGCACGAAATTGTATATAATATCTTTGTATGCTGTAGCATTAGAGTTTCCCTTTACTGGTACTAAGAGACCCAAACATGTTCCAGCATGACAATGCCCCTGTGCACAAAACAAGGTCCATGAAGACATGTTTTGCCAAGGTTGGAGTGGAAGAACTCAACCCCACTGGGCACTTTTGGAATGAATTGCGATGGTGACTGCACACCAGGCCTTCTGACGTGACATCAGTGCCTTACCAGAAGAGTGGAGGTTATTATAACAGCAAAGTGGGACTAAATCTGAAATGGGGATCATTACTTGGCACACTGAATGAGATTCCAATAAAAAATTTTGATTGAATTCTATAGCAGACTTTTTTTTTTTGTATTTATTCATTTTTCCATCAGAGGGACAGCTCATGTTGGACGTTTGGGGGACAAAGTTAGGGAGGCCAGATTAAGATGGTTTGGACATGTTCNGTGTTGAGGATGCAGAAGATAGGGATAGGTGGAGAGTGATGATTCGCTGTGGCGACCCCTGAAGGGAAAAGCCAAAATAAGAAGAAGATTAATTTTTCCATTAGCTGACTGGTGTAGGTAAACAACTATCTGTCTCTTATGTTGAATGTTCTTTGGTTTTTCCACATCGTCATGGATTTCAAAAGGAATTTACATGTGTGCATTATTTTAATGGAAAATTTAAATCATTGGGCATACTGCTTAATTTGTACAATCATGTTTGCCCATGTTGCCAATAATTCTGCTGCTGACTATAAATGTCAGGATGCATATACAAAAGGCATGAAGAAGTAATAAGGTATGATGTATGATTGACACTTTGCAGTATGGACAAAATCATTATCTGCCTGATTGACATTATAGTTATAGAGGAAGAGAATTAATCTACAATGACACATAAGTACAGAACTCATGATCAAGACAAGCATGGAAACAGCAATCAATCCTCAGTAGACAGCAGGGGTAAACAGAAAAAGGACAGGGTCGGAGGCTGCAGGAGCTATATCAGCTTTTCAAGATAATGAGTAAGTTCAGTGAAGCTTTAAGTTTGGAAATGATGGGAGGGAGGGGGTGAAATCAAAACTCCTAGTTGCCCTTCATACTACTGATACTACACACTTATCAACAATATGATAATGTTTTTCAGCCAGAATTCAGATGTTCAGAGAGACCATACATATTTTTTTTCCTTGTTTAGTTGCTTCAAGATCATAGTAAAAGAGGTTATGTTCACTGATTCACTGGGTTTATGAGAAGATCCAACACAAACGCCCCACTCTTGTGGCATTCACAATGAAGGAATGAGCAGAAATTCCCACAGCCACATTCCAAAATCTAGTGGGAAGCCTTCCCAAAAGAATGGAAGCAGTTATAGGGGGAATGAACTTTGGAACAGGATGTTCAACAAGCACTTATGAGTATGATGGTCAGGTCATATCGTGTATATATGTTGGCTTTATTTGATTACTGTAGAAAATATAAAATAATGATGGAAAACAGATAACATTAACATTGCTTCATATCGGGCCATGTAACACCACCCTGTTGTTGATTATTTTGCTATAAGTGTAAACCTACAGCAAAGTGTTTTATTTCTTACTTATTTTCACCTTATATAACTGTGAATTTCCATATCCTGTATGTACTGATACCAACTGTGATTGTATGCATGTTTACATTTTTGTTTGAGGATGATATAAGTGTAACAATTCTTTCTTACTAAAATGTAATAGACCTCTGTAAGATTATATGTACCAAATATGGCAGTTGAATCTTTATTATGCCATGTTTTGTTTACTGTCTATTATGCAGACATTTTCATTCTCTAGTGCCTGCTTAAATGGCCCTGGTACATGACCAGTTACATCATCTACATAAAAATGTTTCTATGAAATCAGGACAGTTTATATATTTATTTACTGTTTTAATTTCAGTCAGCAACACTTTTAGAGCTTTCAGACACAGTTGCAATGGGATGAAATAGGTTAATTGAGCAATAATTAAATAAATAACTGGATGAATGGAAAAATAAAGAAGATATATGTCTGTGTGGTATAGATACAGGTCTCATATCTAGCATGAACTTTACTGCCCTGTGTGCTTTGTGTCTCTTTATGTCTGTAAGAATCAATCAGTTCATGGAAAGAGGCTAGTCTGTCACCTCATTACCCCAAGGAGTTGCAATCCACATCTGAATGACGTCACCAGGAGCTTGAGGGATGTGAGTGTGCGTTTGTCCAATTGAAAAGAGGTTCACATTATTTGCTCTATAGCAATGTGGGCCCCCTTAGTCTAATATCATTATAAGTTCCTGCCTTATGGCCTCTCTGTGAAAAGAGGTTTTGTTGGTCTTTACCATTATAAAAGCCAAATAGAAAATTGTTTCATTAAAATTCAAAGCTATTTACATAACTGTAATGACTAGTAAATGATTAGTAGGTAATGAAATTAGTACATGAAACACTGATGCTTTTTAGAATGTGCTAGCTAAAGTTAGTGGTCAACATAAGGTCCTAGCTTTAGCATTCCCAGGGTCATTAGCAAAATTTCCATTAACCCTTTACCACAGAAATGTATACATTTTTTCCTGCTGTAGTGTAAGGGTGGGAATTAGCAAACAGTACATTGGTACAGCAGATAGCTAGTTCATTAGCTAGATAGTTATCCACTACCAAGCTTTTGTACAAGTAGCTAACTTGTTAACATATTTTTGTTTAACCTATAAACTAGCTATGAACATGCAAACACATTATTTAGCTATTGTTATTACTTGCATTATTATCTTTTTAGCTATCTAGCTATTATAGCTACCTAACAAAACAATACATTAACTAGCATCAACTATCAGCATAAACTGTTGTTTAATGCTACCTCTGCATAGATTATATATGTGTGTGTGTGTGTGTGTGTGTGTGTGTGTGTGTGTGTGTGTGTGTGTGTGTGTGTGTGTGTGTATACATACAGTACTGTGCAAGTCTTAGGCACCCTATTTTTTTTAGTACAAACCTTCTACTTTTTCCTAGTTTTCCAGCACAAATGTTACAGAAAAACAGCATATTACATAAAAGACCACTTTTCAGACAGAAAAAAATAATGAAGGCTGCTGGGTTTTGCTTCAAAAATAAGAAGCAAGTGTGACAGTCAAAGTCTCCAGAAGAACTGTGGCTGCTTCTGCAGGATGCTCAGTAACACTTACAGCTCATTTCCTTCTAAAACTGCACTAATTGTACCCGAGACTACTATATATTTCTTTTTAAAGTGAAGGATTGTTACACCAAATATTGACTTTGTTGCATTTATTGTAGAATGTAGAAACACACACACACACACACACACACACACACACACACACACACACACACACATATATATGCATGTATGCGTGTGTGTGTGTGTGTGTGTGTGTGGTGTGTTTTTCCCCCAAGATTCATTTCATTTGACATGTGGTTTTGGTCACATCTGGTCTTCTAACATGATTCACTTATGTCACACATGATACATTTATTTTCACATGTAATTTTCTGACTTAGTTCATTTATTTTCACATGATATTATTTGCAAGATGTCACATATGTTTACTTGAGTTCACTTACAATTTCAGGGCATAGCACCTACATGTTTTTCACATGATTATTTTGTATATTACTCACATAAACACATGTATGTGATTTTTTCAGTATAGTAAATCGGGACCTTAATGACCTTGTTTACTTGTTTCCATCTCTTTTTTGTGCAGGAACGTCTTCAGAGTAGGACCCTTCTAACAGTCTCCAGGTCCCTTCCCTAATAAATTCTCTAGCTCACCCATGGCTGCGGTGGTACAGCTGAGTATGGCTGAGTCACCCTGCAGTAACTGTGCTCGTGCCACTTCAGGCTTGTTTACAGACAGGAACTAATCAAGAGGATACGCGGTGAAGGAAAACAGCAACACCACTGAAACCCCGCTTAAGTAATATTTTCACATTTTGGTCACATACAGTTGATGTGCTGTGTGACTACAGACTGAAGTGAGGGTTAAGCTTAACTTATCATGTAACTCTTACATTTACATCAGTGTTTTAAATCTACAGGAAGTCAATGAAGGGAACGCAGGAATGGAATGATGTGAGAGAACATGGGGAGGTTGAAAACAAGTCTTGCAGGTGCATTCTGGATCAATTGCAGGGGTCGGATAGTGAGCAGATCTTGAGATGACAAGGGGCTGAACAAACACCTGAGTGGCCTCCGAAGATAAAAATGGCCTGATACTTCTGATGTTGTAAAGGAGAAACCTGCATGCTTCAATCTAAGTAGGGGTGTTAGGCAAGAAGGATAGTTGGTTGTCCAGCACTACCCAAGGTGCATTTTCACACATATAACATTGAAAGAGCCAAAAATATTTTATAGGTCAGACTTGTGGCATATTCTTTTCAAAGCTCAGGTCTTTCATCTTTTGCCCTGTCCCTCAGTGTCAGCTTGTAGTTATTGACTGACAGTTGATTCATTTTAAACTCACTTCTACTCTATCATTAGCCAATCAATGCTGTTAATTGCCTAGCACCTCTAGACAGCAGGAATGATTTATTGAACCTGTGCATACGATATTGATTGCAATGACACTTAACTCACTGATTATAGCTGTATCCCAAAGCTGCAGCCTAGATATGAGGCTCTACAATGGCCTCAGCATTCAATTATGCAAAATGAGACATTTCAACAGGGCAATTAGCAAGGCTCCTTCCCTGTATTTATAAGCACTTTCATGTTATAATAGAATATTTCCATAAAGTATATTTTACACTAGATAATATTGCAAAATTGCCCAGTTAACCAGCTACTCATTATGTATTGTCTACTATTCCTACAATGTTAATCAAATAGTTTCTGGATGAATTTTTTTCAATTATACCTTTTATAATAACATTGTAATATATATTGTTGTATTCTAAATTTGGTTATTTCAAAAACAAACAAACAAACAAACAAACAAAAAGCTAAGCTAATTGTCAAAGGTTTACAAGACAAATTAATATGTTGACCAAATAATTTCAGGGTGGATTTTTTCCCACTTTTTCCCCAGCGTTTTTCCCAGTGCATTTTTCCCTTTTTATAACAACATTGCAATATGAGTAAGGTTAATTTTAATTATCCTATCCTATAATTTTGCTCTTTTTTCAGAAATAAATGCTTGAAATATACAAATTTAGAACAAGACAATTTCAAGCTTTGAATGACGATAATGTCTGTAAATAGGCTTTGCAGTCTTATATTAGTTTTATCATAATTTCATAATGAGAAATATGAGATAAATTTGCCTATATTTTACTTGCTAGGTTTGTTTTTGCAGCGTTACTCGGCTGCATTGCAATGACTCAGTGTTTAAATAAAATATTCGGTCTTCAGCGAATCCTGTGGTGGTGTGGACAGAAAAATGGCACCCCTTTGTGAGACATATGGGCCAGGCATTTGTGAGATGCTGAACTTTTTTGGACGCAACACCTCAGCTGTGGTTTCACCTGCATTGTGTTCTTCATGGGTCCCTCTTAGCAATAAAGTTAAGTGAAAAAAAAATCATATATTTACCGATTTTTAAAACAGTCTATAAAATGTAAGAGAATTAAAGTGAAAGTCATTTCAGGTAATGAAGTGGCATTTGTAGTGCTGTTCATGTTCAGGGAAAACTGTTTTTATTTCAGTCCAAAAACTTATTACAACTCTATTTTACCTCAGGTCACCTTGTAAGAACGCCTGCCAGTGTGTTATTATAAAATCCCAGATGCTCATCATCTCCAGGAATATGTTTTGATGAGAAATTTAAAACTGTGAGCCAAAATAAAGTCTGTCTTACCTGACAGATGGTGGGTTTAAGATGCAGAATCAGTTGTAATAGCTAATGGATGTTGTTGCTGTGGCTGATTATGGTACAATCTCAAAAGAGAAGCTACCTCTCCTTAGTGGTAATTAAACCCACAGTAAAAACCATCAATCATAAAAGTTACTTAAACACTGAGATGAGAGTTCTGTTTAATCACCTAGGTTATACTGTACAAAGTCGATTAGGACGGTTGCAAATTAGGCGCATAATAAGCAGCTAATCAAGTCTTGGATGAATCTTAATAAGGAGAATTTTTCCAGGCTTCCTTTCCATCTGAAATAGAGCCCAATATAAATCTTGCTTGCTGTGACTGTTGTCAAATGTGCTGTGCAATACAATATTAAATGAAAAAACATTAAAAATCCCAGTCACTGTGTAACTAAACTAGGCCCTGCCTCCCAAATTGAAAAAGTGTAATTGTAGCCAAAAGCTGAAAATGAAGTTGCAAAGGTGGTGACATGGTGATGATATTTTAATAAGATTTAGCCATAAAGTAATTTACTGAGAGATCTATTTCCATGGCAGGGCAGCTAAATACTTCACTTAATACTTAATGAATTATGACTAAATTGGAGTCACTAAGGCTAAGGCACGGGTATATATATATATATATATATACACACACACACACACTAACCTACGTCATCATATGAGAAAGAAAATGTTTTTTGCCTGTTCCTGACAAATAATTAACTGGAGTCCACATATTAAGTATGATGTTAATTACATAAGAAGTTTTTACAGAAGGTTACAAACTCAGGTTACATACTTTGTGACCATGACCCTGATGTCTTATGGCCACAACAAACATAATAAATTGTTACTATGAGATATTTAATTTGTGGCCTTGAAATATTAACTCTGTCTCAATATATATTAATTTGTGGGAACACTATTAAATACAAAAAACAACCATGTTAACTCCGCAGCACTGTGCAATGCCAATGACCATAAAATTTCACTTTGAACTTTGTGAATGAGGACTATTATTGATATTTTACAAAAAAGTTTATTTAGCAGTGAAATCACGGCAGAAAAAAATCACTGCGCTATCAAGCATCCAGCAAGTCTGCACAAATGTAAAAATTACAGGTAAATGCTAAAACGTATTTATTGAACAGGAAGTCATAAATTACTACTGCACTGCACTTGCTTTTTAATTTCCAAATACAAAAATTGCCTCAGTTAATCTTTATTACAAGATTAATCCTTTATTTATTACCATTAATCCTGCTGTCTAGGTCATGCTGTAATACTATATAGTATATAACGTGCTAGCCTAACGTATGCTAGCTATGTAAGCAGTAAAACACTCAGGGGCATGCTGTTATAGAATATAAAAACAGTTATATATAACAGATATAACAGATGTTGAAGTTTGTTGTTTTCTTATAGCAGCACATCCTGATATGCTTTATTCCTCTTATACCATAGCAATTTTCCAACTGTTACAAAGTTCTTTTTATTAAAGAATGACATCATATCTTTTATCTATTTATAATTGTGAAATATCTACAAAACAAGTTATTTCTTGTTATCACGTACATTATTGCAGCAATAAACAGTCCCCCATGTTTTTTTTTCTCTCCCAAAGTTAGACAAAAAAACAAAGCTTGTCATGTTGCTAAGAAACTGCAAAGCGTAAACTGTCATGAAGTTACAGCTTTAGCTCTGAATGATGGGTTGGGGGTTCGAATCCCACCTCTGCCCTGTGTGCACGGAGCTTACATGTTCTCCCTGATTGGGGCTTTCCTTCACGTACTCTGGTTTCCTCCCCCAGTCCAAAGACATACATTGTAGCTTGACTGGCATTTCCAAATTGTCCATAGTGTGTGACTGTGTGTGTTATTGTGCCCTGCAGTGGGTTGGCGCCCCATCCACTGTGTCCCCTGCCTTGTGACCTGAGTTTCCTGGGATAGGCTCCAGGCTCCCCTGTGAGCCCGTGTAGCATGAGCTGTATGGATGGATGGATAAACCTTCATCATATCTGCAATTACACACATTTTTAAATTTGGTTTATTTGGCATATCCAGCATAGAGAATGAGCTGTTACTATAAAAAATGATGACATATTAGAACAAGCGCATTAATATAAACCTGTGATTTGCAGCTGCACTATTATCATAAAGGTTAATCAACACTTTCTGACCAATCGGAATGCAGAATTCAACAGTGCTGTAGTATAAGGGGTTATTAAGCCAACATACGTTTGAAATCTGACCCAAAATGATACAGCTGAGATGCAACTACAAGAATTTTTTAGGCCCATTTAGAGTCTTGGCAGATCTGCTGCATTTGGGAAGAATTCTGTAATCTTTTTGCTGAGTTGTTCCTTTTAAAAATAAACTGAGTGACTTGATTAGGAAGGATGACTAGAGCAGGTGAGTTCCACTGACTTCCCACATAAACTCCAGCACTTTCCTGGCTGATGTGCAGCCTGTGCTTGTGCAGTAAAGATTTCAGGGTGCACACTACAGCTATTCAAGGGCAAGTGCAAATCGTTTTTCTCTGGCTGACCCTGAGACATAAGTTTTGAATATGGAAATTGGCTGCTTTTAAAGGAGTTGATTAAATGACCCTGCACACCGCATTATATGCCTATTAGGTATTTAAGATTTGACTAATGAATGGCTCTTATTAAATGCCTCTAATGGCTTCTCCAGGCATGGAATAAATGTGATACGGCAGCCGTGAATTTATTTTCCCTTCTCACAAATAATGTTTTACCACTGCAGCCATTCATCCATCCTATTTGTCTATCTGACTGTTTGTCCATTTATATATGTACATACATATACAGTCCCCTCCGAAAGTATTGGAACGGCATGGTCAATTATAATTCTTTTTTTTTGCTATACACTGAAGATACTTGGGTTTGAGATCAAAAGATGAATATGAGACAATGGATCAGAATTTCAGCTTACATTTCCTGATATTCACATCTAGATGTACAGCTTAGAATATGGCACCTTTGGTGGCAGACCACTCAAATCTTTTTGTGAGCAAAAGTATTGGAACAGATAGTCTTAAAGTAAATTACACTTAATATTTGGTTGCATAGCCCCTGCATACAAAAACTGCATCAAGCCAGCGACCCACTGATATCACCAAACTGCTGGATTTTTCTTTTGTGATGCTTTGTACATGCTCAATTGGGTTAAGGTCTTGTGATTGACTTGGCAGTATAAAAACTTTATTGTGTCGTGTTGGCAGTGTGATTTGGGTAATTGTCATGCCGCATGATGAAGTTCCTCCAGTTAGATTGGATGCATTTCTTTGTATATTGGCAGACAGAATATTTCTGTAGACTTCTGTATTCATTGCGCTGCTATCATCATGAGTTATATCATCAAAAAAAGATTAGTGAGCCCATTCCAGAAGCAGTCACGCAAGCCCTAGCTATGATATTACCTCCACCGATAAGCTCATATGTTTTGACTCATGAGCAGATCCTTTCTTTATCCATACTTTGGCCTTTCCATCGCTTTGGTAGAGGTTAATTCCTACCTCTTTTCTCCACTTCAAAATGGCTTGCTTTTCTCCCATAGACAGCTCTCTGGTCTTCAAGTTGGTTTATTCATTTTAACAACAAATGCATGGCCATGGTCTTCATGGGCGAAACCCAGGGCTCAAACAATCAATCTAAAAGGGCACACCCGGACAACAAGAAACACCTGCCAGTCACGTGTTCCAATATGTTTGATCGCTTGAAAAATAGGTGGGATCAAACAAAAGCTGCCTTGAATTTAAGTTGTTTAACAGATCTAGATGTAAATATCAGAAATTGAAACCTGAAATTCAAAATCAAAAACAAAAGAATTGGGTTTGCCATTCCAATACTTTCTAAGGGAACTGTATGTATGTATGTATGTATGTATGTATGTATGTATGTATGCATCTATCTATCTATCTATCTATCTATCTATCTATCTATCTATNTTTTCATTTAGAGCTTAGGAGAAGCAGTAAGAGCTCGGTTTATTGGGGAAGTTTAAGAAAAAACTTCTCCTCCTGGGTGAAGCTCTTCATGAGGCAGAATCATCAGAGTGTGCAAAGCTTCATAAAGAATACTGTTACGAATTTAAAGTATAAAATATAAAGTGTCAATCCCACAACACACACACACACACACACACACACACACACACACACACACACACACACACACACACACACACACACACACCCTGTGGCTCACACATTCATCCACTCTTTTTCTTTTTGACTTACAAAGAGTGTAACAGTGGCCTTTTGTGTCTGATGAGATAAATATTTATAAGACCTGGGCCTGGGTGTGATTGAGCTGTCTCTCTGTGGACAGAGAGGCTTCATTAAGCATCCAGATAAATCACTGAGGTCCGGCAGGGGAGCGTGAGCTTCTTCCATCATGTGGGTTCTTTCAAGAGGCCATCAGCAGGCAAAAATCCACCCCCTCCCCTTTTCTCCTCCTTCATATGAAAGACAAACTGATTGCCAGCAAATGTTTAAGATTTTCAGACTGTAGTCTCTTTTGCTCCTCTTCAGCATCAAGAGCCCTTCCTCTCATCAATCTCTCTTCTCTGCCTCCCTACTAAGTGTGCAAGCCAAGTAGATGATAGTGTAGTGGCTCCCAAATGCTCGGCAGTGTGCCGCATTGGAAGTGGTTTTATAGGCATCTTTGGAAAGCGAAGTTGAGCTGCTAAATCCTGATGCTTAGTTAGGCTCTAGATTAGATCAGAGGACCAAGGTGTGATTTTACCAGGGCATGAACACTACCCACTTCTTCAATCAGCACCTTTCCCAAAATTACATTACTGGAGATGCATCGATTCCATTTTTTTTAGATAGAGCACGAGTATGAGTACATGTTTTTTTGTGTGTACCCATCAATAATACTGATCCTGAAATGAGTAAAATACACAGTATTCCATTTTTTCCACATGTTTTTCTCAGTATTGATTTACCAATTCCCGCCCACTGGCTAACTCTCCCCAATCACACAATAACTATCAACCAGGAAGGGTGGGACAAACATGTGCTTCCATCAAATCATTCTGCACCACAGGGCAACCTATAGTGTAAATAATGTATATGTTCACAGTGGATGCAAGCATTTGCAGTTTAAGCTATAGAAATACACAGTTTTTCTAAAGACTGACACTGAGTGAGAAGTGAATGAAAGAATTTCGGAAATTGTGTTCACTGAATGCAGCTCAACCAAGGAAACACTTGTACATGGTTTGACTCAAATAGAGTGTTGATGTGCTGACCATACAAAGAGTTTTGAAAAAGAAAAAAGTGCTGAAAATGCTTCTTATCAATGGTTAAAAAACTGTAATTATTTACTAATTCATAGATGTAAAATAGTGGATCTGCATTAATGCCAACATTAGTGTTTCTTTCTTCTTGATTGTGCTGTGATTGACAATTAGAAGAACACTACTGTTTTTGGTGGAATGGTAGCTCCTAAAACCAAAAAAACAAGAACTGATTTTCTCACTAACCATTTTCCAGTCATGTTTAATGTCATATGAATGAAAAATTCAGCATAGTGGAGACAACAAATGCTGGACTCAAAAACCCAGAATGTAATGGAGCTGCAGTTGAGGCAGAGGCTTGGCTTGGCTAGTTAGCAGTCTACAAGATGATGAGTGTGATTATATTGATGGCGGCATTGAAGTTTTCGAAGCTGTTCTGTTTGAGCTGAGTCTTCAGATGAGGAGGTGAGAGAGCTGGACAGAATAAAGGACTAAAGTGCTGCTGCATTGCTTCCTTTAATTCAATGCAATTTTATTTGTATAGCTCTTTTAACAATGGACATTGTCACAAAGAAGCTTTACAGAACTAAATATGTTCAAATTAAGTTAAATCAAAAATTGTAAATGTGTGAATTTATCCCTAATGAGGAAGCCAGAGGTGATGGTGGCAAAGAAAAACTCCCCGATATGAAGAAACCTTAAGAGGATAATGGATAGTGTGATTATAAATAAACCCCTTCTATAACTGTGTACTACATGGACAAATAGCATAATTGTGCAACCAGGAAATTCATTAGTTTTCACATGACGTCCGGTTTGCTGAACTTATCCACTGTCCACTGATGGTGACTGGAGTGCAAAACTGCTCGCAGCAACTGCAGCCCCAAAGCCACCACAGCAATCGCAGTCCCAAACCATTACACTACAACTCCCTATATGAGATCCCCAAGCCATCTCCACAACCCCCAAGCGACACCATCCCCAGCAATCCCAATGATCTTCAGGCTGTCCAAGTGGAGCCACCCCCCAGCAGCATCAAGCGATCTCCAGCCAATTAGAACTCCAACCAGAAGTAGGGCATCAGGATGGATCAGGCAGGTCCGGTGAGCAACCTTTTGAACAGGGGTCTTCAATCTTATCCACAAAGGGTCATTGTGACTTCAGGCTTTCATTCCAACTAACCAGGAGCCACACCTGATTTCACTTGTTTAATCAGTTCAACTTGGTCTACAGTCAACCATCATGTGTGCCTGATTTTTTGGCCTGCAGCCACACTGGCCCTTTGCTGATAAGATTGAAGACCCCTGCTTTAGAGGGTAGATGAACAGTATTGTAAGCCATGAAATTAGACAAACATGTCAATGGAAAAAGTTTAAACAACAACAAAACCCATTAAATGTGCAGCATTAAATATTGATATTGATTATAAATACTGATATTCAATCTCTTCATTAAAACTTATGCTGCCTTAATATGGTATCAGAATTATTGGATACATGTACATGCACATAAAATTCTGTTTAAGGTCTGTATTTGGGTTACAGCCATATTCAGAATACGATGTTTGTATGTGCACAGGCATCGAAATATTCCTGTATACATGGTTGTTGTAAGTATGCCTGAGTTGCCATTCCTAAATACCTAGCCTACAGCTAAGTACCCACAATTCCTTACAGACTGAGCATTTGCATATATCTCCTTTCAGTGAATTTTCTAAATAAGGTCTTTACATGCAACAAATTTCCAATTAAAACAGGCATATTCCAGGGGTGGGAATCGGAATTTGGGAAATCAGAATATTGTCTTAATCTGAATTGGGCAATCCGGTTGTGGCCTTTACATGACTCAATTCTAATTAGAATATTGCCAAATTCCAATTAATATC